>PVIJ01002731.1:0-73659 GCA_004024925.1 Scalopus aquaticus | reverse complement strand
TGATTCCTCAAACTGATAAACATGGAGCTTCCATACGACCCAGCTATTTAGAATAATTTCAAGTGGAAAAGTGATTGAAATAAAAGTGTGAATCCAATGGCATATGACATAGATAACAGGTATGAGAGAGAAAAAAAGGTAGCAAAAATATAATTCTTTAGCAAAATATTAGGGAAGAAATTGCAAAACAAATCACATCACTTGGATCCAAGAATTTACATTTCAATGCAAAGAATATAATTAATGAATACATGTAAACAGATATTTTCATGAGGCACAAATATGCTCTTCACTCTAAAGATGGCGTCACTGCTAGAAGGGACTCCTTCTTCAAAAGCTCCTCCTCTAAACTAAGAAGACAGGCAAAGGTAAGCTCTCAGAAGTGAGCTAGTACTTCTTCCTCACTTTTACGTCTCACCTTGTATCTTATAATAGTAAATATATATTTCAATTTTTTGAGAAAAAATTAGATCCATGATGTAAAATGTAGTAGTGGAAAGTGATAAGTAGTCCTTGAAAGAAGTAAAAAAAAGAAACACATGCAATTTGCATCATCATTCATAGGTGTTCACTGTAGCACACTGTATTCTCTGAAAATTACTACAGAGATATGTTCAAGTTTCACATGATCTTTTCACATGATCACACTTGCTCTTCCAGAACATATTTCTCTGTTTCAATGAACAGAATGCAGCAGAAGTGTGTGACTTCTAAGGATAAGGTAAGCTAACCTTCTTTGACATTTTCTTTCAGGATGTTCTCCACTAGAACCCAGTTATCATGTAATAAGGAAGCTCAGATCACATGGAGAAGCCACATTGAAATGTCTCAGACAACAGACCCTACTAAAAGTCTTAGTCAACAACCAGCATCAACTACTAGACATTGGAGTGAGGAGTAAGCTTTCAGAATGAATCTAGTTCCAGGCCTCCAGTTGTCCCAGCTAATGACCACCAAAGTAGGGAAGAGGGACCCTCAGAGATTCTGATAAAAATTGCAGATTCTTGAAAACAGTGAGTAACATCAGTGATTTTTGGGTGTAATCTTTTATTGAGGTAATGTTGTTTTATAACACTGTAGATGATTCAGAAGTACAGATTCATACCTCTTCAGATGTATGTCATCATGGCTTTAAGCCACTCTGTTTCAAGCTGGCATGTTAAACAGGGATACTAAAGTAATACAACCAGAAGTAAGATCCATTTGGCCAGCCAAGAGTTTAATGGTAGTTCATAATATAGATCAAGATATTGTAACAATTTAAAAAAACACTTGTAGGAGACTGAGTTTTGGATAAGTCATTGTTTAAACACAGGTTTACCACATAATTGATATCTAATATACATTATATTATAGTTTCCTTACTTTCCTTGGAGATCACATGCTGACAAAGCAAGCACATAGACTTGACATGCTATACTTTCAACCAGGATATTAAGGAACCAATAAGAGTAAAGGGGATATTTGTTGTTTTAGCATGCATAACATTTTTTCTCCTTTCTATTATCCTTGTGCAATTAACAAATGTCCATACCATGTAGTTTGTAGTGGGCTGTCAATAATGGTTCTCCAATCTCCTGCCACGTGGATGAAGTAACGATTCAGTCTCTCTAATAAAAATGTACATTCGTTATAGTATAACGATGGGTTTGAGGATAGGCAAGCCACCAAAGCAGAGTGAATTAGTGTCTTCTCTTTCTTTTATTTTATATCAGCCTTCTTAAGTTTTAAGGATGCCAGCAGCCATGTTTCTGCTCCTGGAGAAAGTCTGATTATGAGTGAAGTCTGAATGGAGAGAAGTAGAGTCAAGCCATGAAAAGGGAACAAATCCTTGGTGATGTTACATAAGACGGCAGAGCCCATCATATCTGAAGATCTTCCTTCTACTTATGCATCCAAACTTCTCTTTTTTTGCTAAGATTTTTGTTATTTTTGTTATCAAAAATTGGCATTGAATTGGTATCCTAATTGGTATTGATGGAAACTGTTCAACAAATATGAATCATTTAGAGAGGTAGAAGTGATAGAAACTTTAGGAGATGCCCATGAGGTTTTCTTAAAGGTCATAATTCTCAGGAAAACACTGGGGAAGTTAGAATGTTCAGAAGAAAATATAGCAACAGTTCCACAGCCATAATCTATAAAGGAAGATAATTCACTAATACTAGAATATTCTGAATTAAAGAAATGTTAACCATGTAAAACAATCTCAGTATTAGAGAAATGGAGAGTATCCAAAAAATAAAAGCTGACTCTGTTCCCTGATACTAAATTAACTACCATCTGCTTTGCTGTAATAGGATGGCTTAATTTCACCCATACTCTTAGATATCAAAAATTGTGTTACAAAGTAATTGGTTTAGAAGAAATAAAAGAGATTAGAGACTAGACAGTGACAAACTCACCATTGCAAACTCTTTTTCTTGATGTTTTAATAATACATGGATTTTCTAGTTAGAAGTGCATTCTGTACTAAAAGTTAAAACAATAAATTGTTGATCAAAATTAGCAACAAAAAGCCCCCATATATCACTCAACAAATCCAGAAGAGCACTGATCATGATGTAAGCATCTAGATCATTATAGTGCCTTTCCAAATAAGTCTCAACTGTCAATAATATAAAGACACTTCATCTGAGAATCCCACTATTCAAAATACTAGATGATTAGATGAGCAAGAAATAGATTTTTTTCCTATGCGGATAATATAAATCTACAAAGGCTGACATAATACAAATAATTTTCCTAATTAATCAGTTGTATTATATACATGGAAATCATAAAATACAAGAATTACTTTTCAAAAACAACATTTATTTACTGTTGCAGCCTGATTCATTAGGGTTACCTCTGAGGAACTTAAACTGTAAATGATGCTATAAAAGAAAATAGACATATAGACATAAGCCCATTCCAAAAGTTGTATAAGCAGTAAGGATAACATCAGGGAATTATCACCAAGAAGGCAGTGAGACTTGCAAAAATTATGATGCTAGTAATAACATCAATAGTACAACAGTAACAGTAACAGAAATGATCCTTTTACATATGTATAATAGAAGAAAAAGGAAAGGATCGATCCATCTCACAGGATAGACAAATGATGGAAAAGTAGTGTACTTCTACTTCACTCCTACCTTCTACCAAAGATAATTACTTCCAAACTGAAAAAGGTAAAGCAAACATAGCTGAAAAAATTGAAACCTCAGATAGATGAGGTAATGTGCCAAGATAATGTAAAAAGAGTTCAGAAAAATTGCATCCCATGGCATTCAAGGAACAGAACACTGTGTGCCAGAAACCATTGCTGGTAGTAATCTCTGTAGAATCCTCAACAGAAGGGCTCTCACGACAGGTAAAGTTCAATTTTTTTAAAAGGGATGCAAGTAGACACTGGGAATTCAGATTTTATACCTTTAAAAGTGCTAGGATTATTGAGTTAAAAAAATAGAAATGAAAGCAATGATCATTAGGAACCAGAAGAGGTTCACCAAGAATAAATGATTTATCACACTAACTCAATTTCTACTTGCACAGAAATGTTGGCGAGAGAGAGAATGAGTCAACAATAATATATTTGGTCCCTTCACTTCCTGTGTTATATTCACAAATACAACACAACAACTTACACTGCAACGTGTGGCCATATACACTGAACCTTTTATAAGAAGTTGTAGAAAATACTTAAGTCTTACAGATGATTAAGGGGGCAATACATAGTAAGTAAAAGCACAGATTCTAAAGCTAGGTTTTGTCACTTACACTGTGACATTGGGAAAATCATGTACTTTCTCTGTACCTTCACATCTTAAAATATGACTAGTAATGATAACTGGGTTTACTGGCAAGGTGAAATGAGTAAAATACCTATTAAGAACTTACAACAGTGTAGGCACTAAGTTAGGGTTGAATAGATGTTATTGTCACTGTTATTTTGTCTCTAAATAGACAAAGTAGAGAAACACACACTTTTGAAAACTACAATATATTTGTCCATATCGTATGGACAAAAATACGAACATAGTAGTGATTAATAACTGATATTGGCATGATTTCTTCATAGTCAGAAAGACAAACATTAAAGAAGGACTCTAGTGTCAACAACAGATTCTGCTCTGTTCAGTGTTTGTCACACTGATTTTTATGAAATGTAGGCGTGTTTTGAGAACTCCAAATGAGGCAAAACTGAAACAGAGTACAAATATGTTAGGTGGCAAAAGAAAGATATTTTGACAAATGGGAACACAGGCTCTAAACTAAAAAGATAAAATTTAACAGACTAAAATTAAATATTTATATTTTAAATATAATGTAATTGATAATAATATGTACACAGGCAAGTTATAAATTGGAAAAGCAAAAATGAATAGAAAGAAATAAATATCATCTTTAATCCTACCATGCAACAATAATCCTATCTACCAACAATATTGTTATGTTAGTATATGCTCCTAGTCTTTTTACCATATGCATAGGTATGAATGTCTTCATAATACATAGCATAGGCATACGTATTCATATAGGCAAGCATATAAACATACAAACACATTTAAAAACAGACAATAAAGTTTCTTGTACTTTCTTATATGCTTATTTCATCTAAAAGTGATTATATTTTCATATATTAAATATCTTTCAACATAGTGATTATTAGTACTTCACAGTTCATCTGGTTATACTCCCACATACAGCCTATATCTGGCAGACTGACTACTGAATACCACATCTTTTTCCTTTACATCCTGGGCACACATTTGGATTACACTTATTTCAACCTCCGTTGCAGTTAGGTGCAGTATTGTGATTAAATTATAGCCAAGAGACAATGAGTTAAATGGACTGGGACTTCCATGAGCAATTTCCCATGCTATTTCCTCTTTCATCGTGGAATAACTTTAGAAATGACAAATGAAGAATTAGAGTTAAGGAATGGGAAGATCCTGAGACCAGAAGCATCACTTAGTGGAAAGACCTTACATGAATGAGAAAAGAAATGAAAATGAGAAATAAACTTGTTTAATCTTGGAGCCATGATACTTTGACTGTTTGCTACAGCAACAATTACTATCTTAACTAATAAATGATTGTTACACCAATTATCCTTTCCTACTTAAAAACTAGGAATGTTTTAAAATGCTGCTAACTTTAAACTGATCAAATGCTATCTAGCTATTACTTTCATTTTAATTTCTTTGATGGCTAGAGAAAATGACATAGTAGGGTGTTTAGTATGTGACAAGCTTTTGAGTTGTACAATCTTATCATCTCAAAAGAACCTAAGGATTTAGTTGATACATAGTACAACATAAACCAAAAACTTGATCAAGTGAAAATGGCATGGTAAACTGATACTTATACCAGGAGAAGCAGCAGCTTTGTGAAACTATCTGTCCAGACCTGTATTTCAGATATGGACATACTCTTCAGAGGGATACCAGTGAACTATGCATGATCTCATTGAGGAAGACTGGGGTATTTCTCCTGGAATACAGAGACCCTGAAGAGGCTGAGGTGGCATGATTCAATAACAGTAATGAGGGTGGCACAAACGGGCATCTCTCTTGGAACAGGTATACTAAACATAATCTCATCATGAAAAAAAACTCAGTAGAATTTTACATTGGTCATTATGATTTAAAATTTTAAAAGATCCTACAGTTGTTGACAGATCATATTATACTCTCAATGGATTTGATCTGCATCAATTCCTCTTCCCAATATACTAAATACACACATGCGCATATGTACACACACACAATAACATCTTCTGTTAGTATCTTTGTTCAGTACTTAGTCTGTCTCAGACCACATTGTTTTAGATATTAACTAATTTACAATAATTCATAGCAATTCTTTAAGGTAGATTTTATCATTATCTCTAATGCATAGATAAGAAAACTGAAGAACTCTGAGAGAGAGAGTGATTTGCCCGTATCACACAGCCAGGGAGTGATGCAGCTGGGATTTCAAACAAGCAGAATCAATGTCGCTAAACCATGACTTCAATGAAGGGCTAATAACTGAAACTACAGAAACAAGCTAATAGGAGTGATGCATTTTCAGGGAAAAGAAATTGGGAAAAATCACAAAGGAGACCCCTAAATTTTTAGAAGTAGATCTTCATTATAGAGCATATTAGTAGGTTCACTGCCTTATTTGTAGAAGTGAAATCCTTTAAAACCCAACCATGCAAATATGCAGATATATTTCATCTTAATTAAAGCAATGTGTTATAATTCTAGAAACTAGGACTATTTTCCAACAACTTGAACTTATTTTTGCAACTTTGAAATGTACAAATAAATAACAGTAAGATGACTTTCTCATTTGTAAAATGGGGTTATATGTGCTTACTTTCCCCCTTTAGAGCTATAAAATTATAAACTTAAAATGATATTCTTAGCTTTTAAATTAAATCAACTAAATCCGTCATTTAAGTAAAATTAAAGCCTGGGTCCACATATTTCTGAACTGCCATGACATCTTTCATCAAAACCTCTCTCTTGGAAGCAGTGCCCTGTGGTTGCAGTACAGAATCCCTGTTCACTTCAATTCTGCACATATTCTGAGAGTACTCCAGCCCTCAGTCTTTCATTCATTCTCTACACACAGTCAAAAGTAATTTCGTCAAATCCCTGCCCGTCCTTTTTTAGACATTAATTTTTTTATATATAATATGTATTTTAATTTGTTCTATTTTATATGATATACATTTATATTTTATATGTATATATGTGTATATATGTATATGTGTGTGTGCATATATATATAGTTTTCTCCTATACCCAAATTTCCAAAATGGGCTTCAGATTTCTACTTGAGGAAATTTAGAAACCAAATTCCTACGCCCTTTCTCTCTCTATGCACTTCTTACTCGCCTGCAAATCCATGACATGGCTCTTTCTAATTTTTTTTAAGCCAACTTTAATAACACAATGGAGTATCATGGAGGACTATAGGTGTCCTGGTGGTGTGTGTGGTATGGTAACATCACCTTAAGGGGTTGCTCCTGTACTTCTAAATCATATTCAATGATATGACCTCTTCTTTAAAAAACACAAATAAAAACTGAGCTTTCTAGAAAACCTTACTTGTGTAATTTGTTAGCCATGATTCTGTCTTTACTCTGCATTACCTGAAACTGGTTATAACTTTTTAATCATTTGTGTTAATCCAGTCTTAGTATTACAAGTCATTGTGATGACAATCTTGGATAGACCAAGACTTCCAATTTTTGGTGACTGGTCTCTTTGTTTCAAATAAGACTTGATAAGAGAAACATACAGAATGATGTGGTAAAGAATGAACATTTTACAATATTTCAGATCAACAAACATTATTCAAATTGGAATTCATCTGTGCTTTCATGGGACTTGGAAATTATCACATTCTCCTTTGTGCAATAAATAAATAACTTTGCATAGAGATTTACATATATAGTAGGTGCTCACTAAGTTTGTTAACTATAATTGCTTTATTAAAAAAACACTTAAAATTAGAAATATATCTCATGTGATTATGTATTTTTAAGAAAATAGTGCTCTTAGATAGGTTATAATACCAGGATATTTCTGTAAACGTAATCATTGTTTACAATGATCTGGGTCAATAAGAACTTCATAATAAATAATATGAGATAGAATATGCTATAAAAATAATAATGCAACCCAAAAACTAAGAGGCATATCAGCTAATCATTTCTTTAGTTAGCACCTCATTAGATGTGAATTTACATTTACCTTTACAAATTAAAATATGCACTTAATTTTATTTTAGTATCTAATGCAATAGGGAAAAGAATTATTTAAATGTCTATATTTCTGGAAAGACTATAAATCAGTATTTTAGTAAATGTGATTAAATTTATATTTTAACTTTTAATTTCTTTAAATGTAACATCTCTTAGGAAAATTCACTCTATCAATTTTTTTCATAATTTCTCCACAAAATTATTTTTATAAAGTAGTTATAATTCCAATTAACTATTTATAGATAATCCAAAATCACAATTTTTATTCCTAACTCCATCCTACTGTTATGGAGGATGTAAGTTGATACCCAAAAGAGAAGACAGCCAAAATGTCAAGACTTCTCTGTAGGTCTTACATCAAAGCAGTAATACCAACAAACTCTTATCTTTTCTTTAATCCTTTTTATCTTATAAAATATGCATTAAATTTGGAGAGATTATTTTAGAAGATTACATTGACTATTTTTTTTAATCCCTGAAAAATTACAAAGAAATTTTTCATGTCTACCCAATGTTTAAATGGAAATCTAATCCTTACTAGTGCAGGTAAGAAATACAGTAACTATATATACATATGCAATCTATGTATACATTAATGTATTAATCCTCTCTTCATACCCTTCTTCTCTTCCAGTATTCCTTAGATAAAATACTGACAAAAAGACAGAAAAGGATATTAACTGTATGCCACTGCTTACATTTCAAAAAATATGCTAAATGTTTTCATACTTTTATTGTCATGACAGCTCTTTGATATAGGTATTATTATTTACTACAAATGAGGAAATTAAGGTCTCATCATCGATGTCATAAAGATAATTGATCAGTCAGAATTAGAAACAACAGCTGTCTATTTGTTTTCTTTTTCTTAATAATTTTAAAGAAAACACCAAATTTACCTTGGTAAATAAAGGCCAGAGTTAATATCTAGAAAACTATAGAATATATTCTAGGGAATTTTTCTAAAGTGGGGAACTATTTTGATTTAAGTTTCAATCTCCAGTCAGACAGGGTCTTTCTGTTCCATTTTGCCTATTTAAAATACAAATTCATGTACCTTGAGACACTGTAAGTCAATTATTGTTAAATAGATTTATATACCATACTTGTAAAATTTTGAATAACTGATATTAATAAAGATATACATAAGCTATATAGACTTGAAAAAAACCAATATGGAAAATGTTTTCAGATATCATTAAAGAAATAGGTTCTAGGTTAATATGAAATGATTATTATGTTTTATTAGAATTAAATAAAACTGTTTTCTATAAATTGCTCAGGAAAGACCATTTAACAGATTTTGGCAAATCACAAAATTTCAGTCCCTCTTCAGTTCACAGAGCAGTTTGAGGCAAAGTAACAGATTCTCAATGGCTGTCTCTTAATTGATGAACACCAATACTTGATGGCTCACGGTGACATCTAATGAGAAGCTGAGGAGAGGAACAATTATAATGGAGAGTTTGGGTATAAAACATGAGAGATTAAAGGCTCTTCAAACCTTGTTCCTTATCACAAGAACCACCTGACCCAAGAGAACTGAACAGAAAAGGGAAAAGTGTTCAAGTATATTAAGTTTTTTTTTCCAGGAACTGAATGAGTTTAAACCCCTTGGAGTTAGGGTAAGAAAAGACCAAGAATCAAGAAAAGAATCATTAAGTATTTTGCTTTTGAAGATACATGTCTGTGAGGAAGAATATGTAATTGATATCTTTGGCACTCTGAAATAAGTACAGGTGAGGTTTAAGTTTTAAAAGATGGTGGTATCTTATGAACAAAAAGCCAACTTAAAGGTGGTAAATAGTTCAATTCCATCCAATTACAAAAGAAAGAGGAAGGAAAAGGGAGACATTGAAGGGATCCATCCATCATGCACAATACAAATAAAGGACTGTCACTCATTTTCCTTATGTCAAAAAAAGAACTATTTAGCAATTTTTGACACCAAGAAAATCATTTGTAATAGCCTTCTTCACTTTTCAATTCATCCCTAAATTTAAAAGAAAGAAAAAAATCCATTCAATTGTTTCTATTATAAGTCAGTTCATCATTTATGAATCCATGTCAGTGTCTTCGTTTTTCCAGTGAAATAGCTAATTCATATCGTATTCACAGTCACCACTTCATAGTGAATCACTGCTGTTTGATTTAGCCTGTCATCTGACACTGAGCATCTCGAAACCATTTGCATCACTCTTCTTGTTCTGATCTGCACATATGGTAATAATTAGGAATGTGATACCTTAAATTCATTTAAAATACATAGTGAATTTAGAAGATAATAAAGCCAGCATCGCTCATATTTCACAAGAAAAATTCTTTTAAACCATATGAGCTAAGTCACAACTATTAATTATGTATAGAAAAATCATAATTTCAGGGATCACAAACATAATTTTGACAAAAACATAAATTTCCATCAATATATTCATAACTATCTTATGTGTAGTGTTCAAATATAAACTAAACGCATACTAGTGAAAACATTTATTTTAAATCACAATTTATTTCAAAATTTATTTCAAATCTAGGAGATGTTTTATTTCCCCAAATACCCCTGCAATTTTTAAGTCTTTTTAATTCATGCCTTTAAATGAAAGTGTTGCATATACAAGGTCAGTGAAATTGTTATTTATGGCTGAAATGTTTTTGCTACATCTATTTTAAGAAGGGTCATTTTTCATTTCATTTTAAAAATTGCTTTAAAGTGTTTAGCTGACTATACAAAATTATTCAATGTGCAACTAGCAGTTTTACCTATTTCTAAGCTCTAGGTAGCCTTAGAATTATAAAAGATTTTATAATTAAGATGATTAAGTTAAAACTGTATCATTTAACTGCTCTTATATTTACAGTACTCATCACTGCCTTGATTTTACTATGAATGAAAAAACATTTTTCTCAAGTATCTTTCTTATCTCTTCATTTTTGGGTTACTACTATGGAAAAAAAAAACAATGTCAATATTTAAATCACTCATGAATAATATGGCTCTCTGTACCCCAATGACAGTATTTTATGTTAAGATGACCTGTACTTATGAAGATCCTTGTTTCATAATTAAAACAAATATCTCAAAAAAAAAATCGCTGCTCACAGTCTCATTTTCCCTAGAAAATATACATCTAACCTGTTTTTTTAATGGCAATATATTATTTGTTCTTTTTGAATATTTTTAGTTATAAAAATTTCCATTTTCTTTGCTAGTCATTATTAGCAACTCCTCTTTCAGCTAAAAGAGCACCTCAGCCTTGTGCAGACCAGAAACGGCAGATATGTGAGCATCTAAATGCAGGAAGCAAGCAGTGCTGAAGCTGAACTAGAGTATTTAAGATACCTTCAGCCCTTCAGCCTTGGCAATTGCTCAGTTCTGGGGGTCTGGGAATTAACACACAATAGAGTTAAAGAGCAAAAAAATAAAGTACCAACAACTATTCAAGATTTAGTGATTTTCCTTGGAAAATGCAAAAATTCTGGAACTGGAAGTTGATATATTTGTGATTCTTGAACAGTACACTTTATAGAATGACTTTAACTACTAAGCCAAAGAAGATATCAAAGTGTGACTCTTTACAAGTTAAAATGAGAAGGAATCAAGTCTCTCAAAAATAAGAGTTTATCATAAGGCTGAGGGAAGTAGTCAAAACAATAACTACTGACAAATTATTATGATTATTTTTATATTCTTATTACTACTGTTCAAGGTCTCTAGGTATTCAAAGAAGAAGAATTAAACAAAAATAAACATTTCACTTGCAGGTAGACAAAAAATAAATGACTAACCTTGACTTTCATCAGCACACAAAATTCTACATAATCAATGACAGACTTCATTGTTTAAAGACTACTTGGGGATGATTAAGAAAAAAAAAAGGTGATGTAATCTAATATGTGATAAAGACAGATATAATATTCTCTACTGGAAGGCATTCCTATCATGTCATATCAAAGTCTAGCAAAACGTTGAAAGTTAGAAATGTTATCAAGCATTAGCAGGCATTTAAAGAACGTCTCTTGAATATTTCTAGCATAAAAAAGTATTTCATGTGATGTAAATGAATGGTAATTTTCTGACTTTAAAAGAGAGCTGTGCCAGTACATTTCAGCGTTCTGGACCCAATTCTGCAAACATGGAGACGCTTTCAATTTGCTCTGCCTGCCTTCCCGCCTTAGATGGCTGCGATTGCAGCGAAATTAATCCATTTAAAAATCTGCGGCTTAAACTTAAGGATTTTCAGTTTTTTCCCCCTTCCCTCTTTTTTTTTCTTAGAATATCAATAAGTTCCAATTGAAGAGCGGATTCTTTTGCAATTCAGGCATGTGCCGGCGATAACGGGCGAGTTGGCATGAAGAGAGGCAGAGATGGATTAATTATGCAGAGAACATGGAAATTCTGCTTATCATCGGCTAGCAAAGGAGCCCAGCTCACATAATCAGCAAACGAAGGGAGAGGAAAAAATAACAATGCAATGGCACCTTCCAGCCCATCATCAGGATTTTTTCTACCCCCCTTGTAATTAAAAAATAACATACACTTATAGCCCTATCTCCTGTGCAGGCAAGGAGTGGATGTCCACAAAATAATTGCACTGGGATATTAGAGCTGGCAACATGGGCTGTCCATTCCTGCTTGCTCTGCCTCTCACCCTCTCTTTCTCTTTTGGCCTCTCAAGGCCCTTTGCTTCTGAACCTAGGCCAAAGCAGACAATGTCTCAGGTGACATTCTAGTTCAGTTTCCAAAAATCCCAAACTGGCATCTTATCATGATCCAAGCAAACATACATACATATACGATAAATATTTGAAGGGCTTACTCTGGAGGAAGGCTTTGGAACTGATCACCTGTAGACTATGTGGTCAGTTTCATTTTTTGGTGAAACCTGTCCAAATAGCCTTCAATTTGCAAAGTGACTGGATTAAAATGGTGGACTGTGCAATGGTTTGTTAATCTTCTGAAATGATTTCACTTACTTGCAACTTTTTGTTTCTATTCACTCTGTCAATTCATTTTTTAAAAATTCAATAATATACATATGTATATATATTTAACGATCACAATCTTTGTGCTGCCCAATCACAATTCTACATTGCTACTGTAAAATCTGAGGGTTTGTAAAATCTGAGGGTATTTCTCTAAATGCCGAGACTACAGTGAACCTAGTTTATTGCTTTAAAGAAAATAAAATTTAATCTCACACTTGTATCCATGTGTTTTCCAATTTGGAGAATTAGCATGCAAACACAAACGTTAAACTATACTCCTGACTGAGTGCCATTGAAGTAGGTTTTGCTGCTTTAATCATCACTCAAATAATTTGACCTAATTACAGTCCTAAGTTCCAAAAAGCTCTGGTCATGAGAGGGGCTATTTCTTTCTAAAAAGTTATTGGTAAGCTAGAGAAACAGAAAGACAAAAATAAACCCAGAAAGACAAAAATTACACGACATGTGAAGGAAAGATGTTGTTCCAAAGTGCAGTAAGCTGGAATTAGAAAGCTGGCAGACTCTAGAAATGTAATTTATTCATAGAGTTCCACCAAAGCAGGGAACCAGTGTGGGGCGCAGTTTACACGCTTGTGGTAATGCTTTAAATGACAGTGACAGTAATAGACTGTTTTTTAATCTAATTATTTCCATGTCTATGCATATGTACACACACACTCCAGGACATATGAATATTATTGAAAATAAAGATTGAATAAAGTGATCAAGTAAATGTTTGGAGATATTTCTGATTATTGACTTTGTTAGTTCCTAAGAAAGTGGAGGAAAAGTAAAACAAGAATACAATACTTACTAAGTTAAGAGACAGGTTCCAGGGTAGAGAGGAGGAAGGTAGAGAAGAGAAAGCAAGAATGAGAGAAAAAGAGTACAGGGTAATGAAAATAATAATTGTGACAGCAATTATGAATGCTATGTTTAGTTACTTAAGATATATAAGATACATAAGAACTAAATACATAAATAGAAACAATGTGTGTTTATATGTGTGTGTGTATATACATATATACACATATATGTCTGTGTGTATATACACACATGTATATATTTGTATATATGTATGTATGTATGCTACTGTATATATGTATATATGTGTGTGTATACATGCACACACACACATATGAAGAAATGGATAAATGAAAAAATTAGATACCAAAGATTCTGTGGAGCAGAACAGAATTTACCAGGGATTTTTGATCACAGCTACTAAAATAGGGGAATACTGCTGGAAAAATTTGACTATCTATTACCATTGGATTCCTACATTCCTGCTAGTCAGTCCCCTCAAACACATTTAGTATCTCTTTGACTCAGCTTCTTAAATCTACCCCTAGTGTAACAAGACCCACCTCTTACATAAGTTGCTGTAAAAGATATTGAATAACCAATGAGTAGCAATGAGTAACTCTTGCATGGGCCAAGGAACATAATTCTGATCACTTCAGGTATTAGAAGGGGAAATAAACTTGGGCCTTGCAAAGCTGATAATAAAGTATATATAAGTTTTATGTATAGTCTCTGCAAAATTAATTGTAGGACTTCTGGGCTTCTGAGAAACTGATACTCTTGAATCAAAATATAAAGGGCTAGTTTAATTCAGTCAGACATTAGGACTTGCTTTCCTAGAGGCTTACCACATTACCAGAGAATCATCTTAGTTAATACCCAGAGTGGTGGTTCTTTAGATGTTATCTTTGTTGGCTGGTCCAGTGTTTCTTAACCCTAGCAACATGCTATAATCCCCTGTAGAGTTTTTAAAAAATACTTATACCTGAAGCCCACCTAAAACCAAAATTCTAGAGATGGGATCTAGGCAAAAATATACAGACACACAGATATATATCTACACACACATACATTTATATATACGATGCTGAACTATATGTATATGTATATATAGACACATGTATATAGGTACATACATAGTAGATAACATACAAGTGTGTGGTGTATATGTATATAGCATACGTATATATACACACATATAGATCAACATCTTTTATTATTAAGCACTATAAATCAAAGCAATAAGGTACTGCCTCACACCTGTGAGAATGGCAGCTCTCAAAGAGAAAAGAAACAAGCATTGGTGAGGATGTGGAGAAATGGGAACCCTCACACAGGTTTGATGGGAATGTAAACTGGTACAGTTCTTATAGAAAACAGTATGGAGATTCCTCAGAAAGATACAGCTAGAAGTACTATATGACCCAGCTATCTCATTTCTGGGTATTTATCTAAAGAATACGAGAAAACAAATTCAAAGAGATATGTGATACACCACAACGTTCATCACTGCATTATTCACAGTAGCCAAACCTTGAAAACAACTTGTGTATATTAATGTTATGATATAGAAACACAGTAGAATACTATTCAGATACAAAAAAAGATGAAATATTGCCATTTGCAACACATAGATGAACCTAGAAGGTATTATTACTAAGTGAAATAAAGACAAATACTGTAGGATTTCACTCCTATCAGTAAATAAACAAAATGAACAAATGAAACCAAAAAATCTCAGATTACAAAAATAAATAGTGGCTAACAGAAAGAGAGAAGGGGGGTGGGTAAATTGGGTAAAAAGAGGTCATTGCATGGTGATAGATGAAAACTAGACTTACGGTGGTGAACACATACACACACTGATCTATAAAGTTGTATACCTGAAATCTATCCAATTCAAAACTACATAGATAGATATACCTTTATATCATATAATACTATGATATATAATACATAACATTTACATACATATCTGGTACATGTGTATATAAATATATACACACACATATTAATGTCCCAGGTGATTCTAACGTGCAGTTGGAATTGAGGACCAGTTTTTACCCTCCATTAAAATTGGGGACCAGTTGAGTATCAGTCATTGCCATCCATAATAATCCATTTTAAAACCCAAAATATCTTCAAGGTCAAAAAAGTCATCAAAGCAAACTAGACTATGAGCACCATGAGGTGCTCATAACACTTTTAAATACTTAATATATTTTTCTGTTTCATCCTTAGCACCTGGTCCAGGGCCTATTACATAGCAGGTTATCCAAAAAAATTAACTTAATAAAGCAGAAAGTAGTTAAAAAAACAAAAACAAAACAATAAAACACAGAGCGCTTTACACCCACAGTCACCTCATCTGTTCCATATTTCACTCCAGAAGTACTGAGAGATTGGAAGCTGACTCAAGATTTTCTGAAAGCTAGTGCTTGGAACTTTATAGAAGCAGCATACTTCTATAATCTTCATACTTCCTGAAAACATGTCTTAACATCTTTTACAAGAGAAGGTAGATAATAGAATTCTCAGAAACTGTAAATGTAAATGAATTTGTAATCTACCCATGATTAAAATTATTTTCATCATGAAGCAGAGTTCTCGTTATTGTTGCAATTTTAATATTATCAACTCCAAAGTGTCTTGGTGATTGATAATATAGACAGAGAAACCCTATATTATAGTAATTAAATTTAAAATGAATCAGCCATCCTTATATGTCTCAGTACAGAACCTGATTATTTGAAAACAATTATCTTTGCATGTCACCTAATGCTATACAGCATGTGTAGCTGCTACAAGGAATTGTTCACAGTCACAAAGTTGGTGTTGAGTTGAAATACACAAGATAGTGTCTCGTAAGTGCCCCATGAATATTTTCTCCATTAAAATACATGACCACCACAGAAGTAAGATATGACCCAGAAGGAATGCAGGCCAGAACTAGGAAAGCTTTGAACAAACCCTTCAGGTTGAAACGTGCATTCATCACAGGTAAGATTCACTAACTTTAAAGGAAATTATTTCTCTAGAAACCCCAGAAACTGTGGACCCCAGAGCAGTTGCCCTACTTTGAGGATGAGGTTCAACTTTTGTGATCAGAGCCAAGATGTAATTGTTAAGTTTTCTTCATTGGGCAGATGGCCCTTCAAAGGGAATGTCTCTTTTCATAAATTAAACTAAATATTACTATATTTCTGAATGTTTTCTCTCACTTCCCTAGTTATGATTTTACAAGAGCATGTATTTCTTAGCCCCTGTAGAAAGGGGCTCTCTCCTCCATTTCTCTTAATCTTCCACTATTTTGCATTCCTTTCCAATAATAAGGCTCCATTCACCAGATACTCTGTCCCGCCACTTTCCCCACACACATTTTGGAAAAAAATTAGTACAAAAAATTCTTCCATACTTGCTTCATTTGCAGATTTCACCAGGCTTGCAAAAAGCACACCTGTTGTGCTGTCTGGATTTCCTTTTCTGATCATAGGCTTCTGACAAAGAGGGGGGGAAAGAAAGATTTTTATCAAACGCTCTTCACTGGACAATGAATTTTCTTCACCATTTGAATGTATCTGTGGAATGCCTGAGTGATTCATTACAGCAGATTCTGAAGTATGACAATGGGCCGCAGAAATGACTGATGGTATCTTTTTCCTGATTTCATTTCCCTGATCCTCTTCATCCCTTGGCCTGTGTACCTCGATTAATTAGAAACCAGGGATTTTCACTCATCAGCTGATGGGTTTCATGCTCCACTCTGTCACAAATCTGCTGCCTGCACTATCTCTCTTACAGCCGGTGGCTGCTTTAAAAACTTTCCCTTCTTTTTTTCCTTTTTTGAAGCAGTGCTTTGTGACTACAGGTTTAGGTCTTTTAAAGATTCAGACATTTTTTTAAAAAGAGATTAAAAATTAAAGTAAAGAAGATTCAAAATCTCTGATTAAGTTAATCCCTATCCAAATGATACTTGTCCAAAAATGAACTTTTTGAAGAGATAATAATATAAATGTTTCATAGCTCTCAGCTTTCTAAGTTCTTTTCTCAAGGTATAATAATTGAAGTATTATGTAAAGACTGAAAATATATATAAATATGATTTTTCCGTATGAGCATAAAAGCACGTATGTTCATTTCTCATCCATTTTGGCTCATCTATACTATATTTTAAAACTTAATTGCATTCAAATTCTAGTTGAATAAGTCATTTTATAATAGCATCCTGAAATAAATCATTGAACCATTATTGTTTCAGGAGGAAATATTTTATAATTGAAATATGCTCCCCTTTAGGGTATATACTAAATTAAATCACATGATGATATAATCCCCAAGGAAGCAAATCATAATTAAATAGTATTTAAAATGCAGACTATCTTACAGTAAGATTCTCCCTTTAAAATATGAAATAATTCTTAATTCAAAGATGAAAAACACAGGTTATTTTTATCACCTACAACAAGATTATTTACTAGTTTTCTCCATATTAATTTATTTAACATGAACTTTGAACAGGGTCCAGAATTAAAAGCAAAGCCCTCCAACTAAATAATGCTAGAACCATCATACTTGGGGAGGTAAAGCAGGGAGAAGTGACATAAATTACAGTTTTGCCTACAGTACAAGATGGCAGGGCTTCAGGTATTTTATCCTGTAAGTCAGCATTTTATGAGTTCTTTCCATATGCCAGGCTAAATTATTTTTGTTGTTGAACTGATCTGACCCAAAACATAAATTTCAAATAAAGTGGATTTAATAAGATTCAGATCACTTTTTCTTCTTGTTATATTTTTAACACTTTGTGGTCCACTCACGTATTAATACGTGTTCATCTAGTCTCCGGTTTTTCACGCCACGGTGGATTTATTTGGAACTATTAGGAGCTATTTCTTTGATCGTACTCAGTCTAGAAGCTTTCCACATTGCTTTGGTGAAAGTGTAAGGTGTTTTATGTGAGATATTACAGTTTTTTTAATATCCAGTAGTTTAGGAGTTGTGTGTGTTTTATTGAATGCTTATACCATTCATGCGGTGGCACAGAAAATGGCCGGCCCCAAAGGCTGGTAAATTTAAAGGGCACCAGCACACAAAGTATTGAAAGACGTAGTCATGTTGGAGATGGGCACAGGAATGAGAGCATGAAAATACAACCTGTGAGGAGAAACTTATTATTTCTTTGGAGTTTTTAAAACGACTTGTTAAATTGTACTTGACTTTGAGTATGCTTGGAGAAAAAAAATCATTACAAACTCCAAGTAGCCCCCCAAAGCAATTAGTAAATGAATGCAAAAATAATTGTTTAATTTTAAATAATGTCTGCTTTTGTGAATTAATATTTTCAACAGAGTTTCACCTATGACTTTTATTTCACCTTTAAAATGGAATACCTCACTATAATTATGCTAACTGGGCTTAAAATGTTGCATATACAATATATTCTTCTTCAGCAGTAATGCAAAAGAACTATGGAACAGTTGGAGAGTATTTTATTTAAACAACAACACAAGTGTGCTGATAATCTGGAGTATCAGGCCCATCTGTAAATTTCCCTAATTTGCTATGTCTTTCCCTAACACTACCAATATTGTGATAATGCCACATGCTCTTGAGTACCTGCTAGTGCCAGGCACAGGAACTAACCATCAGGAACAGACAGTGAGTAAATATGAATCTGTAGAGTCTGTGGACTGTGGCATTGCCTCTGACTGACCCCACACTTGAGCCATCTCACATACTTACTTGTGACAATTCAGCAGGCGCACCAATTTAAATGGTGTGCATCTAAGCTATTAGACTAACTCTAATCTACTCATTCCTCTCCCTGGAATGTCATTATATATTTTTTAAATCAATTTACTAAACTAAAATCTACTATCTTATGGGCTGACTCTGAGATGTCAAACCTGGAAGATAATTTTATTTTTTTAAACATAGCAATTTGGAGATGAAGAAATGGGAGTTTTCTCAAATTCATTGCAGTGAGCAAATTTCACCAAACTTTGTGGATTCACACCAGACCTTATATCAAATGGTAATTTATTTATTTAAAATGTTTCATTTTAAATAAATAATATATAAGTTGTGGTATGTATCATAGTAAGTCAACATGTGCATATATTACATTAAGTTCACCACTAAAAGATGAATTCTATATTTCACCATAAAACTGACCCCCTTTAAAACTAGGGGTTGGCTCATTTTTAGTGTTCAGAATTAAACTGTAATTTGGAGGTAGCATAAGGTGGAAAACACAGAGACTCTCAGTTCATTAGCTGAGGTGTATGATGTTAGACAACTGACTTAATTAGATTGAACCTCAGTTTCCACATTTATAAAAGAAGAATCATGCTTAATGTGCAATATATCCTACAACAAGATTCCCTAGTTTAGTGCCAAGTACATAATAGTTGCTCAAATGATTATCTGAATCTCTGCCTTCTTCCTCCCCCAGTCTCAGGCTCCAAATCTTTCAAAGCATCAATATAAGAAATTGGTTCCCATTGTAATGCTATTTGTAAACGAAACTAAATTACCTTTAAAGTGCTTTCCACAAAGCAGAAGGCATAAATATTTTGAAAATCGGGTGTCCAAAAACCTGGTTTCAAAATTCAAAAGATAATTTGTGATCAAAATAAGAAGGCTTTGTATTTATGTAATACCTATGTACCACCAACCCAAAGCATGTACTAATCATTTGCCTCTTCTTTCAATACTTCCTAAGGTGGCAGAGTGGCAACACCATGGGCTTGGATAGTGTGTAAAGAATAGTCAGATTCTAGCACACATCAAGCAATGTGACAATAGAAGAGTCTACATCTATAGCTTGCAATCTTTGTTACTTTCCTGGAATATATAGCTCACACAAGGATGTACTGAATACAGAGATGAATAACTACAGTGAGTGCCCTCAATATTGAGTTTTGATAAGAAACATCAATATTTTTTGTTAAAAATTAGGTGCAATGTAATAGAAATATTCACTGTGTAACAAAAGTATGGATGCAAGTACTAGTTCTCTAACTAGATGCCATTGTAATATTTTAGAAGTTATTTTCATAATCTTTAATTATGTCTTTATTGTGCTGATGAAATGTCAGGCTGGTCTTCACTCTATCCTATGACCCCATGTCTGATCATTCTGGCTTATTTACTGAGGGTGTGTTTGTGTTTTCATCTTGTTAACTTAGTCACTCTTTTTTCTTAAAAAATCTACTTCCAGTTAACAATTCCTTCCCAAATCCTAAATGATTTTTCTACCCTTCATTATTCATTTGTCCCGATGTATATCTGTCAACACTCTGTGCCAGTCCAAGCTCTGTTAGATGAAACATGACCAACACTTGAGATTCTGTTTATTCAACCCAATTTAATGCTTTAATTACATTTTGCTGTCTTGACAACTATTATTCAATATATAATGTTTTTCATTCCCTGAATAGATTATAAACAAACCGAGGTTAAGGAACAGGACCCTGTTCTTACTTTTCCCAGCATCTCTACCCACAATGCGCAATGTTAAATGGAGGAAATGTTCAACAAACATGTCTAGTGATTACATTCCCTTTCAAATTCTAAGGATGTGTGTAGATGTTTATCACATTTCAAAAATAAATTCAAAATTGGACAGTGAGTCTGATCCTTCTATTAATTATTGCATTTACTCCCATATTTCTCTGCTGTTTTCACTGTCTTGGAGATTGGGAATCCTGCCAGCATCTGGATTTTCCACCTTCCGTAACCCTCATTAATCTTTGTGATTATGGGGCCTATTTACTAGAAGCACCCAAATTACACCACAATTACTAGGAATATTAATTGGAAACTGGATTTTCTACGTTGTCTCCCTTTATTTGCAAGTCTTTAATGGCTTAAACACAGGATTACTTTTAGGGTAGCAGCAGGAAAGAACCAAAAGATAGAAGAAATGTGCAGGTAATCAAAGAGGAACATTTACATTTATGGGTTTCTTTTATTTGTAGACTCAGATTCAGACTTTAGACAGATTCTGTCCCAGAGAAAAAATGATGAGATCCAGCTCTACGAGATTGTGCCACCCATCTCCTCAAAAGCTGAAGTTTCCCTGGAGACTGCCATGTCCTGACTCAGGCAACTCAAAGATGACACAGACATGTAAGAGGGGGCTATGTCCAACAGTGTAGTTCTTATGAAGGACAGATGCATAATTGCTTTCACTTTTCTTACTCCAGTCAGTGGAAAGTCACTGCTGTAGCTTTTATTTACCTTTGTGAGATCTGATGAGGACAGTGTTCTTCTCAAGAGATCTATTAAGGCTCTCTCAAGGGAGGGAAAGAGTTGAGTGACATATAAACATTATAATGGAAAAAAAGTTTTTATCTTTTAAAATATTTTTGTAGGTTTTGAAAAAGATTTTGGGTCATTATTGCACTTGATTACATATTTCTCCAACCTCTATGTTCTTAATGGATGAAAAATACATTCTTTTCTATTTTTTTTAAATGGAAGCACATACTAAGGTTTGGCCCAAGTTTCATATCACGGATGAGAGAAAAGTCAATTCTAAAACTATGAGCTGCCTATATACCTCCTGTACTTCAAAAATATTCTCAAATCAGAGGCATTCAAAGTATTTTTTTTTTTTGAGGCTAAATTGAACCCTCCTTAATTTCCCATACTGGAGGCAACATTTTATGAATGGTTGGATATGTGAGGCAGTGAATTAATATCAGTGCAGAGAGTTAGATCAAAACCTGCCAATAGGGTGAGTCAGGAGCCCAAAGAGTAGCTGCAGCAACAGAAACAGTCTGGCAGAAAAACCAATTCTAGGGTTCCCTAGAAAGCTACAGTAAATATATTGAAATTCAGAAGGAATACAGTGGATACACAGTCTGATTTTCACCTTTACTTTTTTTTTAAGGATTTATTCATGTATGCATACAAGAACTGAGGTGTAGGCCAGAGGTGAAGGGGTGAGAGGGTTCACCAGAGACAGAGTGGGGAGCAGAACAGGCAGATCGACCGAAATACACTGCTGAGGGGAGCAGTGGGCGAGGCAGCAGAGGTCTGCTGTGCCATGTGGGAAGCTCCCTGGCCGGGGATCAAACTTGTGCTGCAGGGGCTGGCGATAGTTTGATATTGCTGAGACTTAACCCTTTGCGCCACAAGGGAGGCCCCAGACTTTACTTTTTATTGGTGTTTTGGTAAGAATTCATCTGAAAAAAGAAATAGAGTTCTGTGGCAGAAGAAAGAAAAGGAGGAAGAGGAGGAGCGGGAAGAAGGGGAACGAGAAGGGGAAGGAGCTGGCTGTTTGGTAAGCACTTGACAGGAAAATGTTTTCTTAAAAATTGGACAAAGTCTGGTTCACAATATACCCCTGGGCTTGGTATTGTCCCTACCACATGGTGTGTGTTCAAGAGATACTTATTAAACAAATGGGTGAATAAATAAAGAGTGCCACAGATCAACAGAGCAGAGTGCAGTAGTTGGTTAACAGATACCCAAAAGGCAGGGAGGCAGTTGTTAAGAAATCAGTTAACAGGATACAGCATTCCAGTTACTGGAGCAGAAATCTGGTACCTGGGAAAGGGACTAGGTAGAGGAAGGCAGACCTGAATCTTAAAGGAAGCCTGGCTTCTTGCGACTGCACTAGAAGGGAATCTAGATAATAAGGGTAATCGAAACAGAAATCTGGCCTGAGGCTTGGCAGTAAGATGCAAACAGTTTTCAGAGCTAACAGTAGATTAGGGGCAGACTTTTCAGAAGGAAGATTCAAGTATTCAAGTATGGACCTCCTAATTCTGGTCAAGGTTAGTTCTGGGAACTGGGGTAAATGGCAAGTAATCTCAATCATAACTAGAGTTGGAGAGTCGAAGCTAAAGTCCAGTCTCAGTTTGTGCTGAATTATTTTCTCCCAAGTAAGGGTTGTTTTTTTTTTCCCTCCTAATTTTGTTCATCAATTTATTTTATTTTTGAAAAGTTCAACTGGGAAAATCACAGTGAGGGGGGAAGGTAAATTTTAGAGGTAAGAGAAGTGTTGGGGGAGACTAAGAAGCACCCTGGACTGACACTGTTATAATGCCTATTAGGTAACCTCTCCACATTCGTATTTGTTACAAGTGAATGAAACAAATTAGCCTACTTGACAAATGTCTGATCATCCAAAACAAAATATTCACCAAAACCATGAAATACAGAAATTTCTCTCCCAATATACAGTAAAATATTTATTGAGAGGATTAAGATTATTATGCTTTTATTTAATTTTATAAGATTATATAAACTCGCAATAAAAAATTGAACCGTAAAATAAAAGTAAACATTCATACTTTTCTTAAACAAATGGAATCCTGACATAGTCAATGTTTTGCAATTTGTTTTCTGCAAATAATTTTTTTCTAAACTATCTTTGGAGGCACATCAAACCTATAGATCCACCTTATATTACCGATTAGGCTGCATAATAACCCATTTTTATGTATATTCAATTGCAGTCAATAGCATAACATATTATCAATGTCCACTTAATGTGAGTATACCTGATAAGTACATTTCTAAAACTGAAATTTTTGGGTCAAAAGGACATAGATTTTTACTCATGGGCACCATAACAATAAATATAACGTTGGGGGTTTTGTTTCTATTTCATTTTACACAATAAAATTACAATATATATTATTGGCAATATGTATAAATACATTATTCATTTTATTTAGAGTATTAAACTAGGAAGCACCATAACTAATTAACCAATATATAACAGCTTACTAAGGAAGTTTTCATGTTATCATTTCTGAATTCCATCTCACAACAGAGAATAATGGAGGGGGAAATAGAGACATTAGTAAAGTAACATCTACTTTTGACAACACAATTTTTTTACAGCTAAAAGTGGCACTCAGCTTTGAAGGCTAACGCTCTTTGCCAGTCAGAGGAAAACAATCGTCTCCACTGTGTTTAAACCTATGAAAGTCTCTCCTATCCATTTCTATTAAGGGCTGAATCTGAGGTACAACATGGAAGAAGTCTTGCCCTCAAAAAGCAAAGTTAGAAGTTGATTCTGAATGGAGGATCAGCAGAGAGAACTGAAGGTAACTTGGGTGACTAAACTTGACCTCTAACCAAAATGGGGTCTATAAGCTCCCAGACTTGGCTTCAGCCAACTAGGGAGAAATAGTCCCTGCTCTGTTATAAGAAACGGTTCTGTCCCATAGTGGGTCATATAAATGACACCCTTGGTCAAAGGAAGTTTTCCTTATTCCCCCCAACATGGAAAAGATGGTGTCATCATCCTGGGAGTTCAGGAAGAGGGCAACTCGATTTTCCTGCGTGTTCAGTAGCAAGGCTCTTGATAGTGATGGTAACTAGAACAAACAGTCAATAAAACAAGTGAAGGAAAGATCTTCTATATGGATCCGCTCTCTTACAATCCAAAACTGGGTGGGTACTGAACAGCTGACACTGGTAACAGCAGGGAGGAGAAGGATGGGCTTCAATGACTTGCTTGGAACAAAATATTGTGAGAAAAAGGAGCGAACCTAGGGTGGAGAGGGAATCAAGTATTAATCTTGCTTAAAGGTTACCTTAGAAAGTATGCCACTATGAAGGCCTCCCCGGCAGCGCAACGGGTTAAGTGCAGCGCTGTGGCGCTGTGGGCAGCTGCTCGCAAGTTCCATGCCCAGCCAGGGAGATTCCCACATGGCACAACAGACCTCTCCAGTCTCACCCGCTGCTCCCCTCAGCAGTGTATTTCGGTCAGTCTGCCTGTTCTGCTCCCCACTCTGTCTCTGGTGAACCCTCTCACCGCCCCACACGTCTGGCCTGTACCCCAGCTTGTATGCAAAAATAAATAAATCTAAAAAAAAAAAAGTATGCCACTATGAGTGCCTAAATTTAGGACTTGCATTGTTAGAGAGACACTATTGGTTGTTATTAGTGAAAAATGTTATTTCACTAGACTTTATCTAGCGTTCTCTGTCTAAGCTGGGATGGGAGGGGTGGATCTTTTATATGCACTATGTATAAAACTACATACTTATTACACATATCTATACTATAGAATCTTTGCTAACCACGGTTTTGAAAATTCAAATATTAAAAATTGAAACTTTTTATATTTGATGTTTCAAAAATATTTAGTGAAGCAAAGAACACCAACAATATTGTCTTCCTCTTTCATCCCCACAATACCACTTAGTAAAAAAGATTTTTTTTAGGTAAAAGAGAATCTGTTTCAATGGCCAGAAAACTGGGTCCAGGAAAATGTATCCTTAAGCACTTCATTCATGTATAAAGGACATACTGAGACATGCAAATAAAAGGAGAGCATATAAAATGCCAAAAAAAATATTTAGTATTATCTAAAATCAAACCCATTATTAAGGAACAAAATGGCCAACAGTGAAAATGGTAACTATGGGTCAGACTGATTGATTACTAATAATTGAAAATGTTTCTCCATAAGGGACTTTCATATTTCTCCCTCTTTCTGCAGCATTAGTTTTTTTCATTCTGGGTGTTTTACTATGACATGATGTCTCAGGTATTCCCTGATTCTCCTCAGGATATAATTTTTATAGTCCTATTTTTAGAAACTAGACCCTTGTAAGGCCAGGCCTCTTTGGCCTTTTGTACCCCTCACCTTGCCTTTCCTTTCTGCCATGAATATCCCCACCTAAATTGGTTCAGATAGACCTCCAATCAAATAGCCGCAAATTCAAATATAATTATGACAAATTCAGGGTCTGTAAACCCTGCCTTGTAATTGACTTACAAAAAGACTTAAAGCTTCTTACAGAATCAAGTCTATTGTAAGGGGGCATGTACTGTAACATCAACTCCATAATTGTCCACTTCAATTCAGAATTGAGAGATGCATTGCACATCTGAATTTGCTTTTAATAACAATGTGTTTTTACTCACTGTCCCAGAACTTACTTGATAATAAGTTCTCCAGCTTACCCAACACTATGAAGAAATCTCAGACATACACTTTAGCATTTTCATCTCATACAGATAAATCATAACTTCCTGCACTTCAGCATGTTACTCTCTATAAAGACAAAGCCTATTATATATATCGCCGGTATAACTGTTCTATGAACATTTTTCTATCCCAAAGCTGGATTCATCATCATATACTATGGCCTATTCCTATATATTTTACAATTTTACTGAAACACATTTGACATATAACATTGTATAAATTTAAGATACACAGCATGGTGATTAAAAACATTTATATATTGCAATAAGCTTGCCATTGTAGCAATAGTTAGCACATCTAACATGTCACATAATTATCATTTTTTTTTTGTGGTGGGACTAATTAGGATCTACTCTCTTAGTTTGATGGTTATTATACAATATTTTTGTCTATATCCATTAGGCTATGTATAAGATTCATCAGATTGCTCAAACTTATTTATATACTAGTTGCAAGTTTGGATACACATGCCTATTTAAACGTAAGACCTCATTTTAATGGCATGCCAAACCCAAAATGACAGCATAGCTATTCCAAATTACTCTAGTGGTTCTTTCTATTATTACTACTAATTCTTTGTTCAGAAACTGCAGAGCACTTTTCTCAAATAGGTTTGTCTTTTTGTTTACAGAATAATCCTTCTTTTACTCCTGATTTTTCCTTCCCAATCTGCTATTTGTGGAACATTTCCAGAATCTCTAAAATTTTATAAACTCTATACCTTGAGTTTTCTCTTTGTATATGAAAACATGCTCACTAAAGAAATTTTATGAGGACTGAACAAGGCTTGGAGTCAATGAGGAATCCTGTTCTGCAGCTTTTTTGGTAGAAGTGGGAAATAAAATTTATCCCTAACAAGATTAAAAGTTTTACTTTGTTTTTTACCTGTTATTTAGGTGCTTGTTCACAGAAAGTGAAACACCCAGAATCCTTTTAATAAAAGGTATCTGTCTTGCTTGAAGGTCATTTTAGAAGGGATGCTGCTACAAGGGCCTCAAGGACCTTGTTATCATACAATTGCATTTATAACACACCCTTGTACCTAAAGCTGTCTGCTCCATTTGCTGCCTGCTTAATACTAGGACCATCAATAGCATCCCTGTAGATCTCAAATGGCTATAGTTTTATATAATGAAACTGCACAGAAAAGCAGCATTTTCTTTGCTTGTGCTGTGTGGAAAATATCAGCTTGGTTTTTTTTTTTTTTTTCAATTGTTGTCCTATTTATTTCACAGCCAGTCTCAGAAAATGGGTCGTTGGTTTCTTACTACTCCGACATATTGCAAGAACTTCTTTCCAAAGAACAGAGAAAATTGACAAATAATCCATGGTTAGATGACAGATGGATTCTGTTACATTGCCAGAGACATGAAATTACAGGTGACACCTGATATATGATAATAAAGAGCACCCATCCAGTAATCAGTCCTGGCCTTTATTTTTGTGATGTCATCAACATGCAGGTGGCTTACCTGAGATTCTGAATAAAATACAGAGCATTGTCAAGGGGCTCACATGGACAACTTTATCTCCCTATCTGTGTGATCCCCAGTATGACGAGTTTGGACTACAGCCATTTCCATTTCTGTCTTGGTTTATAAAACATTACCAGAAGGTTCTCTGTAGTCCTATTTATCCTACTCTGTCCTTTGTCTTAAAAAAAAATCTAAAGTCAATAAGACAGTTTAATTACATTATTGTCACATCACTACCTCTAGAGTTAAATTTACATGTGAATTGTAATATAGCCACTAAGAAATGTGAGGTATAAAGATATCTATATAATACCAACTTGTTCATGGTGATTAGAGGAGAAACTCCTAATTTTATTTATATTCCATACCTGTTCCCAACAATTTAGTGTCATATTGAAAACATGCTTGAGGAAGTGGTGCCTTTCCTGTGGCATTTGGGAAGTAGGAATGTTAACCTATTATTTATTTCCACTTAGTTCAGTTACCTTTATGAAAGTATGAGTTCATTAATTTGAGGTTTCATAATAAAACAACCACCACCCAAATTTAAAACATTAGCTAAGAAGTAAACTCAACCTCCTGCAATAGTTACGTCCTGAATTACAAACACTTTGTTGAACAGCTAGATTTCTACGGTAAAATAACTAGCACTCTTGGGAGCACCCAGAACACCATTCAAGGTGTTAAGTACCTTATGACCAAAAACTAATTTAAAACTCGTGAATTTAGTGAGCTGTTTTTTTTTCCCCCAATGTTTTGCCAATTGATCAATTACAAAAAAGGAAGGTGCAAAGGTAATGTTAGGTACTCCAAGTTTGCATAACTATAAATAACAAGACCAATATTAAATTGAGGTCTCACTGATTTCAAAGTAATGCTCTTTATCAGCACATCACCTTGCTCATAAATATGTGTAGGCAGAACAAGAATGGTTTTCAGATGTTAAGTTATAATCCTTCCTCAATAAGATATGAGTGAATCCCCTAGTCATGGGCATTAAAAATATATGTTGTCATGATCCCTTCCTTCCACTATCATCTGGCAGCTCTGTTATTCATGGATTATCTTCTGTTCCCCATGCCAAACCATATACTCTACTGATCTGATCAATTCCTTTCATCAGTGCTAATTACAGATAGCCAAGAACCCTTAGTTATCTGCTGATAATTATTCAAAATCCTGGAGGTATTGCAGAAAATTATTATTTCATCAGTTACAAACTTCTATACATAAACAGTTTATCTTTCTCAGTCTAAAAGGATATAAACCTCTACAAATATGACCAATGAATTCTTATTAGTGTCCTAGAAATCATCCTGCAATGCCTATTGGAAGGAGGCATAGGTAATGTTGGCTAAGCATGAGATCTGATTTCCTATGTAACTATTTCACAACTGGACTCTTAGTGCACATTATAGCACTTCCTTATTATTATTCTTTACAGTTTGTTAAATCATGCAATGGTCCCTAAAATAAAAATTAATATGCTTCATGCAAGCTGCCATGATTCTGATCCAGCACAACCTTAAATACAAAAGAACTAAGCTCTTGGATGTAACCATTTTTGTCTTAACTACAACTTCTATTATTTTCCTATTATATATATTGCTTAGCAAATTTCATCACTATTCCCAAATTCGAGATATGCTTAAGTACAAATTGGTCAACATCTCTATGGAACAGTTATAAATTTGTTTCTAAATTATTTCAAGCATTTTCATGATTACATTTTAAATCATTTTCTGTATCTGATATGATATGCAGGAAAGTTAGGAGAGTAAATGCTAAAAGTTTTCATTCACAAGATTTTTATCTTTTTCTTTTTTTTATTATATCTATATGAGAAGATGGAGGCTAAGTGAACCTATTATGATAATAATCCCACAAAACGTGTAAATCAAACCATCATGCTGTACCCCTTAAACTAGTAGAGTGATGCATGTCAAGTATTTCTTAACAAAAATGGGGGAAAAAGTTCAAATCACTGAAATGAGTGACGAGAATAGAAGTAAATGTGCATGTCTGTTAATTTAGATATTTGGCTGCTCTAAAACAGAATTCTAGCTTTAAAAAATGCAAAACATGAGTTAAAAAGTAAATTACAGATAGAATAAACTACTTCTGGAAACTCCTTAAGGAAAATAAATATGCATACTTTCTACTAGAAAACTAAAGTCTGATTTAAGGCATTTTTAAAATCATATTTGGCAAAACATTTCTGCTGAAATACTGAAACTAGAAAGTGAACAGAGAACTATTTCTAGAAAAAAAGATAAGCATATTATATAACCTTTTTTAAACCTTACTCATTTCAAATTTAAGTGGTATATGAAATTTATGTAAAATATCTTATTTTTCACATTAAAACTATGTGAATCATCTGCCTCTTATTAAAACTACTACCATATATCTTTTTGTTCTGCAGATGACTCCTAAAAATTCACATCCTCCATAAATCCATCTTAGATTGATCAGAAAGAGATTAATGATTTCTACTGGACCCAATTTATCTCAACCTTGAAATCCAAGTCCCACTCCCCTTATTCTTCAAACTCCAACAAGAAATTTATACTTGATTTCTTTCCAACATGCAAGTTACCAGAACATACTATGAATAATTTTACTGTCTCTGTATGCATCTGTGCAACATTACTCTGTGTATAAACAGTTTTCTCTTTGTTTTTCTGTATCCTGTATCTCTGCAACTTGATTCTGTTTCTAAATCTTTGGAAGATAGGAATCCTCAGAAAGCACAGTTTCAGCATCATACAACAAACTTCCATCCATTTACCACAATGCATTGAGCACCTTCTGTGTATTAGAAATTGATCAAGAAATTAAAAACAAAAATTAATGAGACATAAAGCCTACCCTTAAGATATTTACTTTATACGTGGAAACTATACAAGCCAGTGTGTACTAGTTTTCATTAAATAATGTTGCAGGCACAAAAATCCCAAAATCTCACTATATTTACAAAATACCAGATCTTACTAGATTTATCACTTTAAATATTACTGCGACTATAGTTTGGCTATGTCTGCCCAGTATCATTTTCACTCCAAAATTGAAACTGAAGGAGAAATCTCTACTTGACACTTGTTATTTCAATGCATGAAAAGGAAAAGAGTGTCTCTTACAGCTTCTTTGTGACATTTAGACCCCCACTCAAATTCTAAGCAGAGCAGGAGAATATATTCTCTTTACAGAGAGACACTGTAAGTTAAAGGGCAATGAGTAGGGATAGAGAATTCACTTACAGAGTAGATAAGGAACACTGGAAATAAAAATATAATTTATAGTACATTAATTACAAAGCATGAGAGTAAATATGGAATGTTTTTCAATCACATAAATAGGATCACCTAATTACTGCACTTGGCAATTGTAAGAACTAGAGAAGTGTACTTAAGGTGAATCTTACAGGTCAAGAAGGAGTTTGACAGCGTACAAGATGGGGAAGGTATCACGGACAGAAGAGAAAGATGTGCACTTGCTAAGACATAAGGGAGGAATGAGTCTAACCTGTTCAGGAAATGGTGGGCTGTTTAGTACAGTTCTAAAATTAGATTGTTTGTGGTAACAGTGATCTGAGGTTAAGCATACTCTAAAAGGCTTTGACCTTACATCCTAAAAAATAAAAGCAAACAGAATGCCCAAGGATGTTAATTTTTAGCAGGGGAGTATCACTATAAAACCAATTTTAAGCAAACTAGTTAATTAATATCCAAGGTTCTCCTATTTTCAATGTGCAAAATGGAACTTTAGGGCCAACTTACATGTCAGATTTTTTCCATGTCTTAAGTTCTATGATTCTACCATCTTTAAATTATTACTCATTAAGATGATTTTTCTAACTTAACGAAAATATTTCAAGATTTCTTTTCAAGATTGGCATTTCCAAAATTTCAAACCTATAGCCAAAAAAAAAAAAAAATTCTTTCTTCGTACACAAGGAATCTATAATTTTTTTGTCCTGAGATACGGAAACCCAAAAGCCAAAGTAACAGATATCAGACTAATTATATTTTGAATTATACTGTTATTTTAAACAAAATATATCACAGAAAAAATATCCATTCCTACATAATTTCTAAAATTATCTAAGATTTTCACTTTTGCTTCCTAAACAATAAAATCTTTTTTTCTTTTAAATAATGAATGCATATACCATGAGATATGTCAGCTATAAGTGAAAAATGAATTATGTAAATGAATTCAAGTATATAACAATAAGCAATAATGCTGAAATATCAGTAGTTCAAAATGTCCATGATTTCCTTTTCACTCACCCAAAGACTACTTCAAGTCCAATTAACTCTTAAGAGAAACCAAATCAGAAGTTTGTTCAACATTTAGGTAGCTTTAAACTTCTGAAAACTCTTTATCAATACATTTTCTTTCATTAGCACTTTGGCAGGGTAAAGCACAAATAGGAGAGTAGAATATCAGCAATTAAGTGCTTCTTCACCAAAACAATGCATGTGATATCTGCCAGTCTTCGCATCTCACCACGTATCATTGTCCAAAGGAAATCATGTGGCCTCTCCTCACAGCAAGGGGATGGGCATATGCTATGTTCCTAGTTCCCTACGGTGTGTGAAGACAGAGATGAATCTTTACTGAAGAACTGCCTCAATGTTTATCATCTAATGTAAAACAAACATTTGTTTATCATTTAACACTGGTCTAGTCTATGTAAGCACCTTTCTTATTTGTTAACTTAGTGGGTGCTCACGAAAGTTTATTAGTATATTATACTACTATAATTTTGCAAAAACCAATAAACAATCAAGCAACAAAACCAAACCTACACCTAAAACTGTCCCCAAAGATACAGAAAGAATTTAATTCATGAATCTGATCTGACTTCTTTATGCACAATCATACTGTTTTTAAATATCTCTACAAACATATATAGCCAATTAATAAATACTATTTTTACATGTATCACTTATAAAGTCAAGTTGAGGCTAAAACTTTCTTTCTTGAAAATAATATTTAGGAAAACATTATATTAAAGTAGTTGGATATCACAATTATCTGATTCACTATGGAATTAAGGAAATCTCCATATTTTCATGCTAACTTTTTGAGTGTTCTGAAACTGCTCTTTCAAAAGTTATAAACATCTGATTCGACTACAAATATTTCTTTTTTGTGTGTTTCATCCATCAATGGCCATAGGAATTAAAAATGGAGCCCAATTCAGCATAAAATGTGAATCTAGTTACATGAGCCTTTTTTTAAGCTCAATGATAACTAAAGAGTATTCATACCCATTGAATATCTTATCTTAGTGTTTCAATGCAGTTAGGATGATGGTCTTGCAAGAGAGATTATTCAACATGGTCTATAGATTTTATTTTAAGTTGAAAAAGTAGTCTGCAATATGGCAAGGATAATGATTTCTATATACTTTTGAAGGCAGTCAGTAGTTCTATGAAAAGGCCATGGAATGCATTACCCCTTTCTTCCTCAAATGACTATTATAATTAAAAAAAAAACTGAATTGGCAATACATTTAGTTTGCATATATTAATATTCACCCATTTTGTCTATTTTGGATATTAAATAAATAAGTATAGGACTTGTGCACATGAAACAAGCTTTTTCTGGGTTACTGAAATTCTTGAATAAGTTCAACTGATTGTACTTCTCTTTTTCTGTATCAGAATATATCTAGGTGATGTGAAGAAAAACCATGAAAAGCTCTCCTCATACAGAAAAATGCTATTTATTTTAAAACTTTAGAAGATAACTCATATCAAATAAAATGTTAATAAAATTAAATATTTTGGATTGACTATTTCTTAAGCATTGGTCATATATTCCCAATATGGAAAACAATATATGTTCTCTTATATATGGTCTCATATTCTCAGTAAATATATTTTGAAGACAAATTCTTGTTAAGCATCATTATTAACATCCAGAGTCATGAAATATATAAAAACAAAAAAGAATTTTTACGGTAATGAATATTTGCAAGGAAGCATATAAAATTTTCAAGTTGACCAGTTTTAGAAACTGTTGACAATTCACCACTGACTGTAAAATTTACTCAGAATTTGGTGTAATGCACAGAATGGAGCCCATATCCTTAATGAATTTGGAAAATTAAGTTTCTGATCATAGACTGCTAAGGATTAAATTAATTAAAACAACAACAAAAAATAAAAACATTGTCATGGGGCGTCCCTTATGGCACAAGGGGTTAAGTTTCAGCACTATCAAGCTATAGGCAGCCACTGCAGCCTAAGTTCAATTCTTGGCCAGGGAGCTTCCACATGGTGCAGCAGACCTCTCTAATCTCACCCTCTGCTCCCCTCAGCAGTGTATTTCAGTCAATCTGCCTATTCTACTCCCCACTCTGTATCTGGTGAATCCTCTCACACCACCCCACACCTTTGGCCTACACCCCAGCTCTTATAATGTATAAATAAATAAATTAAAAAAAAAACATTGAATCATGACACTTTAATAAAACATTACTCAAAACACATTGATATGTACATATTTTGTACATAAATCACTGGACTATCCACATTACTAACACTATTGTGCTTGAATAGTTACAGTGGTTTTTAATCTTCCCGACAACTCTGAAAGTTAGCTGTTATTATCCTCACTTACGGATATTATTAAACTGAGCTTAGGAATGTAGTATTCATTGGAGTTGGTGGTAGAGCAGCTATCCATACCTATTTTTGAGTGATTTTAAGGTCCAGGTGTTATAGATAAATGCAATCTAATTGTCCATCTCATGTAAGCCAGTCACTTCAGGTATATTTTAGAGCATCCTCTTCTTAGATTTTCTTTTTTTTTTAAAGATTTATTTATTTATGCATACAAGCTGGGGTACAGGCCAGAGGTGTGGGGCGGTGAGAGGGTTCACCAGAGACAGAGTGGGGAGCAGAACAGGCAGATCGATGGAAACACACTGCTGAGGGGAGCAGCAGGCAAGGCAGGAGAGGTCTGCTGTGCCATGTGGGAATCTCCCCGGCCGGGAGTCGAACTCGTGTTGCTGCTGTCCACAGCCCCATAGCGCAGCGCATAACCGCTGCGCCACAGGGGAGGCCCATCTTCTTAGATTTTTCTTTCTACAAATCTCAAGCCTAACCCCTTTTATCTTTTGACATGTTAAAAAAAATTCTTTCTTTTTATTGAAGTACCGTTATTTTACATCCTTGCTAGTGTTTTGACAGAACGGGATTTCCCCCACTCAGGTGTCATTACCATGGCACTCCCACCACAAAAGCAATCTTTTAACATTGATTCAAACCTAATTTATATCCTTGATATGTTTTTCCTTAACATCTTTAATATGTTCAGTCATCTAGTGTAATGTCCAAGAACTTACCCTATGTTATGTTCTGAGGATAAAAAGATAATATGTGTTTTTCAAAATTGGCTCCAAATACTTTGACGTTCCTCCCATCAAGAAGTAGAGTCTGTAGGGCCTCCCTTGTGGCACAGAGGTTAAGGCTCAGCATTACGAAGCTACCCGCATCCACTGCAGCACAAGTTCGATCCCTGGCCGGGGAGCTTCCCACAAGGCGCAGCAGACCTTTCCTGTCTCACCCGCTACTTCCCTCAGCAGTGTATTTCAGTAGATCTGCCTGTTCTGCTTCCCACCCTGTCTTTAGTGAATCCTCTCAGGATCCCCACACCTCTGGCCTGTACCCCAGCTTTTGTATGCATAAATAAATAAATCTTTAAAAAAAAAAAAAGAAGTGGAGTCTCTAGCCCTTCTCCTTGAATTTAGGCTCTGTTTAACCAATAGAGTGTGACAGAAGTCATTCTGTACCTGTGTGTGCTCAGGGTTTAAGAAACTGGGAGTTTCTTCTCCTCTGATAGGAGCAAGTCCAAGTCACAGGGAGAGATCATGACAGTCCCAACTGAGTTCTTAAATCTAGAAGCAGAATCAACCACCAGGTCTATGACTGACAAAGAAAGACACAAAGACTGAAATAATTCCAGCCCTGTGCTCCTACCACAAACTGCCCAAGTGAACATAGTCACCCCCCAGAACTGCGAATTACAGTAATAAAACAACGGTTGATGTCTTAAGTTACTATGATTAAGGGCAACCTGTTAGGAAGCAACAAAAAAGTGGAAATGATGATTAAAAACACAAATCTTACCAAGTGTGGGGGCAGGAGGGAGACTGTTCTATGACCCAAGTGCATTTTAGTTGGAAGGAACGTTTCTTAGGTTCCATCTACCACTGATAATGATTTTAATCTTCGAATAACTCTGGAAGTTAGCTGTTACTATCCTCATTATGGAAACTATTTAGCTGAAGCTCAGAAATGTAAATTGGCATGCACTGAGATTGCTGGTACAAAAGCTGTTTGTTTTGAAACTGCTTTCATACCAGTTTCATTCTCTTAGGTTCTTTTTGCCTTATTCTTTTTGGTTTTCAAAGAAATTTCTACTTAGAAGAGACTTTAAAGTATCTGTTGTCTCCAGGTATTTTAATTCTCTCAGGCTAAAATATGATGGACCAGAGAAGGAAGTGGAGAATTCTAGGAATGACACCAGGTGCCACTGCACAGGAGGCCATGCCAGTGGAATGTCTCCAGGCTGAACCTCAGCTTTCGGGGGGGGGGGGGGGTGATGGGGGTATGGCACTTTCTTCCAGGAGTTTCCAAAAATCCCAATATTGATTTCAAATAAGTAAAAGGAAGTATTTGTCCTCACAAATAAAAGTGTCTTCTATACCACTGTTTTAAGACAAAGGAGATTTGTACCAATGAAAAACATAGAAAACAGTATATTGTGTGTTGAAGTATAACTTCATAAAACTCTGATCAGAAAGTCCACATTTTATTTTGATCACCCAGATTGCTTTGTTGATTCAGAAGGAAAAAAAAACTTTATATCTGATTAACAACTCATTTCCCTAGATGTCCAAAAACATTTACTTTTCTAGTGAAATCTAGGTTTCTTAAGAGATTGGTTATTATTGTTGCAAAAAATGTAGAAAACAGATTAAATACATGTTTAATTACATTTTAAATTAAATGTAAACCTGGTAAATAAAAACAAACTGGTAATTGTAGGTTGTTTCACAATTACGCTGAAAGCATGTAGATTCAAGCCATATTCATATATTCATACGGAACTCACATAAGAGATGAAACTATCTAAAAAATTTGAAGTAATAGTTTATGTAATTATGTTAAATCAGGGAAGTCCTGTTGCTTTGTTCATGGCTGGGAAAGAGACCTTATATAATACTGAAATGAAACATTATTACCATCTCACTTACTCATTCTTGGAAACGGTTTAGTGATTACTTCAACATCGACATCAGTGGAAAACATTTGACATTTGGCCTAGAAAATCAGACAGTAGACCACAGAGACTTTGATTAAAAAAACTTCATGTAATTTTCTCCAATCAGTACCTTGGCCTATTCTTTTATCAGAGTGAAGGTTGCTCTCATCACCTGCAAATTTATAGTAAAGCTTTACACAAACAAGCATGAAACTTTTACATGAAAATTCCCTTCTGGAGGAGTGCTCACAGAGGAACCTGATGATTAGTTGTGCTGATGATTTGATTTCTTCAGTGCAAAAAAAACCTGGAATCGTGTGTGTGTGTGTGTGTGTGTGTGTGTGTGTGTGTGTTCTAGTCACATGTATGCACTTATCTGTGTTTGTTTAGCCTTCATCTCATAAAGCATTTTTGGGAAAACTCTACACAGGTGCTATTTATTGCTTGCCAGAAAAAAAAAAAAGATAGCTTCTTACACATCATCTGTATGTCAGGAACTATTTTGAAGTCAGAAATCATGCAAGCCACTAGGGTTCTGTATGTTTAACCTCCTATAGAGCAGAGCCATTCCCATTACTGAGAAGAATGAACCCTTAGCGACATAACAATAGAGATCCTGAAATGAACTGCATTGCAGTATCGCCATGAATTAAAGTCTCCATCAGAGGCTGTGGCTCTTGGCATCTGAGAGCAAGGGCTTCCATGAAGTCGAGCAAGGAACTCTGCAGTAATGAGCCATCCTGCTGCCTTTTCTGTTTGAAGACAATTTATATGATGAAACTTGATAATTAACTAATGTCTAACAAACTAAATCCAATATATCTGTCTTCAGGTCAGAGGCAGTGCCTCTAGTCTTCTGGAATATGCTCCCCCATCTACCAGTTCCTTGACAAAGAGACAGTCCCTGCTAATACAATGTCACAGTAAATTTCCTTATCTCTTAAAAACAATGAGGTTTGCTATAAAATATGCATGTACTATCAAAACATTTGTAATAAAATTAGAAAGCAGGAATAAAAGAAAATCACGGTGTTCGGCTGTATGTTTTGAATTAACTTTAATGACTATAATATGTCATGTATGTGGTGACTATTACATACATACATATATGTGCATACACGCACACACACACATATAAATAACATTTCTAAACCTATGAGCTCAAAATTGCTTTCCCAGGTTCATATTCAGTTTCTAAGAAGGCAGTATAATGAAGTAAAAACCAACTTTTCCTAATACAACAACTTTATCTTTCATGGTTTACAAATTGTCATTGCACTTTTATACCCTGGAGAATATGAAATCTACTCAATGATTAGAGACAGTCAAAAAAAATGTCCTCCTTAATACTACCTGAAATAGCAAAGTTAAAAAGAAAAACATAGAAGGTGAAAAAAGGAAACACTTGGATCATTTTTCAAAATGTCAATGTTTTATTTAAACCTGCCTGGGGCTGATCTTTGCACTCAATCCATGTACATGGCATGGTATTGGAATTACAACTCTCGGGTGGAAAGAAATAAGTACAAGGCAGATTTTGCATCACAAGTTGTGACTATTTCTTGATACATGCTTACAACAGTCATTTATTGGTCCATTGGCCTACGTCCTCATGAAATCAGATTGCATTTTTGGAAATCAGGCAGAGAAATAAAATCTGCTCTCAGAGATGGATATCTGTTGGGAAATACTTTCATTATGTGACTGCTACAAGAGGTATTCTGCTGGAAAAAAAGTGATTTGTTCCATGGAAAAATGCATCTAGAGGAAATTGATATTTAGTTACTCATATCAACCATGCTTATAAAAAAGTCTAGTTTTTTTTAACTTTTAAAAACATTACATTATTGATCTTTTTAGATGTATTTATTTGTAAAATGACATACCACAGGAAGCTTAAAACCTCTTCTTACAAGTGCTGACATTTAAATATAAAATGTATTGCTGATATGTGAGTTAATTCCCTTTATAATTTCAGGGTAATGCATTAATACCTTAATAGTACACATATATCTAACTAAGATAGCATAATTTTATGTGATGTTCTAATTAAAGTTATGATTACTTTATCAGAATTATAAAGCAAATAACGGTTGGTCTTGTATGGCATACTGGAGGAAAATTTAAACCATTTTCTAAAAGATTAACTGAAATAGGACAAGCTGGAAGTTAATATAAATGCCTTATTTACAAAAATCCTAAGAATGGGATTATAAGTAATCAGTCAAAATAAATTGTTTCAGGTGATAGGATCCAATGTGAGAGATGATTTTACTATAATTGCAAGTCTTTTACCTATCTTTGATATATGTGCCTTATAAAATCATACACTTAAGTTTATGAGTCCTTAGATTTACATAACTCTTTATATTTTATATCATGCTTTGTATATATAACCAAAGGCATAATTTATGAAATCTCATGGTGTACAAAGATAGCAAATCCTATTGCTTATTTTGAAATTGTTCAAGTGAAAAGAGTAGTGTCTGGTATATATATTAGGTGCTCATTAAATACTTGTTCAGTGGTCGAATTATGAGAAAGATACCCAACATGATCTGAAAAGTAAGCATGAGAAATAATGCCAGCTTTCCACTTTCAAGTGACTGCAGAATAGTGATTTGTGGAGAATAATTCTTAATTTTACTTCTGATCCCTTGTGGGGAGGTTAGTTCATGACTGGTAGTTGATTCTGAGGACTCCGGCACATATAAATAAAAACCACAAGTTTTTCCCAACATGGAAAATAGTCAAGTGTGCTAAAATTTGTGGTAGAAAAAAATTAGAGGAAATGAGAATTTAGAGTATGGTAAGTTTATTGGAGCTTGGAGAAATCAGTTATTTAACAAGAATTCATGTTTATTTAGTACTTGCCAGGGGCCAGACTCTGAGCATGTTATGAGTGCAAAGGTAGCAACATACACACAGGCTATAATTTCCATCCTCTCCCTACTTTAGTAGTTACAACTAATTGTAGTTACAACTAATCGTTTAGGGAATCGGAGAGGGCTTTCCAGAGAAGCTGACATTTGAGGGGAGTGTGCAGTGAACTATAAAGACTGTAAGGATGACAAGTCCATGAAACTGAGAAAACAATAAAGGTTTGAGAAGCAGCACTCAGGTCTTGAAAGATAGAAGTCTGAGAGGAAGAAACTATGTATTGGTTAGGAGTATTGAATTTCTGTTGAAAAGAAGCCCCAGAATATAATGATGTACACGAGAGAGAAGCTTATTTCTCTATCATGTAACAATGTGGGCATAAGCAATTGAGGAATGGTCCTCTCATTGTGCAGAAGCAGGCAGGCCCTTTCTAGCTTGTTATTTAGACATCCCTTGCAGATGCTGCAGAAGACTTTCATCTCATGTTGCAGGTGGCTGCTTCAGTTCCTGTCATTACCTCTGCATTCCATCCAGGGAAAGGAGAAAGGCGGAAGAAGAATGCATACCCTCCACAGTGTATACCCATTTTCTCTGTTCATCCTAATTTTTTATTATACTCACACAAAACACCCGTATCTTTCATACTTTCTCTTCAGGACCAGGACAAAACCTGGGAAATTTAGATGCTACTATGGGCCCAGAAAACTGGAAACTGTACTCTTAAATCACTTTCAGATTTTCATAAATTTCACTCTTTTTTCATATCACCTACTTTAGAGGAATGGGGCAAGAACTGTGCATAAGGAGAAGATCCTTGGCTGAAATATACTTAAATGAGAATTTCTACTCATTATGGGTAAAGGTCTTAATTTTCAGGCCATTATTGCCAACCTGCTCCAGCTTCATTATGGCTTTGGAAAGTGATCCCACATGAACAACAGCTATTTCTTCCCCCATTAAGTATAATCGCACTCAGGAGAGGTGACTGCAGGAAAGGGAACTTGGAATCCTGTACTACTAGCAGGGTGTAGCTCTTAACAAAATCACTCTAACAATAGGTATCTATAAGGTACCTGTCTACTCCAGCTGAGGAATCTCTCTCTTCTTGCCAGTTTTGCACATCAGGAAAATCACCAGCAAAATTCTGAGTCCAGTCTCTTTGTTATTGGAGATTGTATGTGAAACAGCAGGACACAATATGACTTACATATACCATGGACTGACAGTGGGGGAAATTCAAACCAGAAGTGATCTGTCTTCTGCCTGAAATGTATGTGAGGCAGAAGTCAGGCACTGGAAAGAAATAGGAAATGCCTTAATGATAGACACATACATTCTTTCAGGGAGTGCTTTTGCATATTCTGAAGTGTGAGGTGGGCCTCTAAAAGACAATTTATTCCAGTTGGTAGAATGTAAGGGAACTGTTCCCAACCCTGGACACTTTGTAGAACACTATCTTCCGACCTCTTTTTTTTTTTTCATTTTCGTGACAATATTACCCTAAAAAAGAAACAAAATGGAGATATCCCCAGTTTTCAAACTAAGTAGAAAATCACATTTACATCTATTCTTTAAAACAAAAGGAAAGCATCTTTATTTCATATATTTTTTCTTCTACTCAAATATGACTACCTTATAGAAATATTAAAAACAAATAGATTATATACAAAAAAGGAATAATCTCTTTCCTCTGTTTTAAGAAATATTCTGAACTGTATAGAGTCGACATCTTGAACCGAAGTCAACTTATGTTCCAGTTCAGAACAGAAACAGCATGTGAGATAATACTGCATCAATTAGTGACTGGAAAACTATAAATCAATTTCAAATATTAATTTGAAAAGAATCATAGTCTTAGGGAATCCTCTGTACTTCAGCACTTACCTTTCATATCATTCACTTGATTTTCTCCTTTTTCTGATTTCTATTCTCTTGACCTTATTTTTCTCTATGTTGTTCATAAGACATCTGCTTTTTCCATTCCTTTTTGTTGCTTTGTTTTGTTTGCCATTCTCATTAATCTCCTCATTTATAAATATCTACTGATTATCACTATTAATGTCTCTCCCACTCTTTTTCTCCCTCTAAAATTGTCTCTCCTATGTCATTCCTCTTCCCCATGTATCACACGTCTCCCTTCCTCCAAAAACATATACTCACATTCATAACAGAGACTCACAGACATCCCTCCTCTTGCTGGTGTCATGATTCAGCTGGCACTGGAACAAGGTATACTGGGGAGGGCTGAGTCTGGGAGCATAATCACACCTACAAGAGTTGGCCAGTAGAGAGTAACAGAAGGCAGGGCATCTGGAAGAGGAGACTACTTGGGGAGCCCCCAAAACAGACAGTAGTATTCAGAGAATCAGGTATAGAATTTGAGAGTAATGCGAACTTAGGAGAATGAGGTAGGCTCTAGAAAGACACAGCTGTCAGTGGGGATTCAGCACCCAGAAACACATGTGGAACCCAACCACAGTGAATACATCATTTTTCATGTTATTAGCTGGCAAAGTGTCAGTAAAGGACTCCAACATTAGAGAAATTCAGTTCTTAGACAGAGACCAATTCAAGCACAGATGAAAGAGAACCAGATACAAAAACTGGATTGTCAGACCTCTGGGCCCCAAATGTCCTGCCCATTTTGTTCAAGTTTTTTGCTTTCTCATACCTCTGAGCCTGAGCATATGAGAATCTGAGTCATGGGTGGGAGTTAAGTGTTTACTGTGTAGAGATCCAAAGGGTGCTTTGTCAGAGTGGTGACCAACAGCACACCTTTCATCTCTATTTGCATCCTTGCTGTTTTCTATTCTCAGGGCATATCAACTCGTTGCTTTAGTAGTTGCCACCTAGAAGTTGGAATTTGAAATTAATATCTGACAAGGAAGAAAAGTTTCTTACTAAAGGATATTCTTAAAAGAGTATGATCTGTCCTATAACCTTGAATTGCCAAATTCTTGAAAACCACTCTGGCCCAAATTTCATATAGAAGCCATTTTTCATAAAGCATCAAGTTTTATCTTTCTGAGATTTACAGGTTGACAGTGATGAATAAAGAACTTGATCTGTGTGGACACAGGGATTTAGCGTGGTCTGTGAAACTCACCTGTGAGCTGAATTAATAGATGCGATACACTTTGAGTGAAAAACACTGTTAGGTCTTTCAATGTTAGAAACATCTGTTCTCGCCACGTGTCTACCTGCGCTCTTTGCATCGCCTTGACCCACCAAATACACACAGACAAAGAACATACAGAAGCTGAACTGAGGGCATCAGCCTCTCCTATTTCCAAAATTTCCCCAGCTATCACCCATTCTACACACCCAGTCACTGAACCCCAGGTCATCATTTTTCCCTGGCTCTTTGAATCCTGTTGGACTTAAAACCTTGTTCCTGACTTTTAATACAAGCCTCAAGTTCATTTATGCATGAAACTGGTCCAACCTTGACAAACTGGTCCAACGCCTTGGTTTCTCTTAGTCACACTTTGTGACTTTGAGAAAGTGACATTTCCAGATTTTTGGTCTGGCCTTTTTAGTGTGAACCTCCCATTTCCCACTTTCTTCCTGTCAGCTTTGACACCCAAAAATTTTTCAATGAATATTGTGCCTTTAATCATAGTAATATGATATTGCCTTATAAAAATAGTCACTCTGTATATGAGAGCACAGTAATAATTAGAAGGAAAAAATTCTAAAGGAAGGGAATAGAAAAGGACAACTAAAAGCAATTACTTTCTGATTAAAACAAGTAACACTGTGTATTCTTAAGATACGATAATATGAGGAGTACTATCCAGATTCATGTAATGTCATCAAATACTATATAAATTCATATGATTATATAAACAGAAGTACAATTGGATAATGTCAAATTTTGCTCCTTACTATTGACAATACAAATGGTATAGCCCCTTGAGAAAACATTGTTATTAAGTTAAATATATACCGACCATAAGACTCAATATTCTCCTTCTATGTATTTACCCCATATAGAAACACAGGTCCATACAAAGATGTATATGCAAAGATTCACAAAAGCTCTTTCACAATTGCCCCAAACTGGAAACAACTGAAATGTCCACCAACTAATGAACAGGTGAAAATATTGCTTACATCCATACAAGAAAATACTATTCAGCAATAAAAAGCAATAAGCTATTGATACATGCAACAACACAGTGGATATCAACATTATTTTGCTAAGTCAAGAAATCACATATGAAAGCCCTCATTCCATATGACCATTTCTATAACATACTTAAAATATTAGTTCACCTAAAATGTTAGTGCCATGGAGGTTCTGAAAACAATTCCTTTGAAAAGAATTATAGAAAGTAAAACATTATAAATATGAATATTTATTTAGGTCAAAATATGTGTGAAACCAACCCAATAAACACGACACCTCAAATACGTTTGAATCCTCAAAACAGAATGTTAGAAATGGAAGCGGTCTCAGAGCTCAGCATATCCAGTACCCACCCTTTAATATTCAGGAAATAATTACATAAATATCTACAGATTTACTTACAGTCCTATATTGTAAATATTTACAGACTTTGCTTGACAATTTTATAGAATAGTTTTTCACGCAAGAAATAATTATGCTAATGGAGACTTTGTTTGGATTCAATAACTCTTGGTTTCATTTGCTATGACAGCATTAACATTTATACCTCAGTGGCCTCATCTGTGAAATGGTGGTGAAAATGCTTATGAGAAACAGAGCTGGTAATGAAATTATGATTTCATTAGAAGTATTATGACAATATTTTGTAATTTTATAAGGCAAGTGACCTATTTGAGTTTTATTAGAAAATCAATTGCTAGGATTTCTTCTAACTTCATGAGTTTATTTTAGAAGTACATAGAAAGTCTTAATTATTCATGCTTGTGAATTTTGATATTACTGAGAAAATCAAAAGTCATTGATATAAATACAAAACTATAAAGTGTGTATGCACATTAGTATACATACGTGATTTTTATATTTTAATTTGCATTAATACACTAAGTGAATTTGAAGGTAGGTTTACATTTAATACACACATTAATTTATTACTGAGTGCCTAGAATTAAGCAGAAGAGGGAAGTCAACCTAACCCCTAACACAGAGTATGAGAAAGAAAAAAAACTGTCGGATATGATTGAGAAAGAAAAAAAACTGTAGGATGTGATTGTAGTAAGAAAAAGTACAACCACTTTCTGAGCTACACACTCTCAATAGATTAATTTGCTTAACCTAAATTACATTGAATTTGTGGGAAAACTCTGCCTAGTTTGTTGTTGTTACTGTTTTTGTTTTAAATATTCTAAAACAGTACTTGTCTGTGCTTCCTCTTACTTCTTCATATCATAAAACAGTGACATACAGAAATACAGAAATAGCCCACACTGCATTATTTCCCTTAATAGATTAGGAACATGAAACTGAAATTTATTAAATAGTATTTTTAATCAAGCACTAGGCTAAGCATTTTGCATGTGTCATCTTACTTAATCTCACTACAATTCCATGAAGTGCGCATTACCATCATTTTACAGCTGAGCAAACTGAGGTTTCAAGAGGTCAATAACATTTTCAAGGTCACACAGCTGTTAACGGGCAGAGCCAGGTCTAAAATGCAGGCAAATTCAACTCCATCCTTAAAACTCTACATACACATCAGTGGTTCTCAAAGTGTGGTCTGGACACCAGCTGCATCAGCATCCCCAGGAAACTTGTTACTAGTACTAATCATTGGGCTCCATGATGGAACTACTCAATCAAAACCACAGGGCATAGGTAGGAACCAGCATTCTATGTTTTAACCACATTTAGAATAATTTGATGCTAAAATTTGAGAAACACTGAATTACATTATATGTCTTCCATAACAGCAATGCATTTGCCATCCATAAACAATGCATATTCAAAAGACTCCCAAATGACTTAACTGGTAGATTTCTTGGCTAAATAAACAAAAAAGTAACATTATTAGCATATATTCTTTTAAGAATGAAGTGAAGAATCTTCATGGAACCCAACTGAAAGTTAGACTTTTGCACATCATTTTATTCATTTATGCTATGGAACTCAGACCACTTCTCCAAGGGGAAACAGATTTGTTTGCCATAACTTACGGGAAATCTAAGTGCACATCATTACCTGATTGATTAGCCTTCAGTTAGTTGGGGCTGAAAAACCAGTAGCTATTGGCATGGTGACTCACAATTGTCCTAGTTGCTTAAATGCTCATCATCATGATAATTCCACATAAGAGATGGGGGTGGCATTAAAATTTTAACTATTACAGAAGGCAGTGAGATGAGGTGGGAGATACTTTCTTCCACACAAAATTGAAATTTGCGTTTCCTTGATAGGCACGTGCTTCTGAAAATCAGAGTCTAGCCAATACACTGTAAAGAACGTATATTAATCTAGAGAATTCCATGCCATTGAAGTAGGCTTGCAGGAGCCAGTGTTGTGTTACACATTTCAGAAAATAAGAGAGAGAAAACTAGAGCACAGTTTTAGTGAAAACTTGCTTCTTAATTCATATTAACTGTCTATTAGGATTGTGCTTACTGATGTGAAAGGTTTGGAAAAACTATGTGAGATATCACATTAAAACAGGAAACAGATGGTGCTTAACTGGGTATGCAGGTGAGGAAGCAGGAGCTTCCACATTTGGCTGTGGGATGCAAGACAAGAACAGCAGCGACCTGTTTGTTCTTTAGTCCGAGTCCGAGGAAAATATCAGTATGTTTGTGAATTATTGTTCATCATGTTTAAGATGTACTAATTCACTTACATAGAATCTAACATGATAACAAGAACATAATCTGACCATGAATTCAGTGAATTGTGGTTTATTCTTGCTATTACAATTATTGCTGAATATCAAAACCATTCCTTCTGATGTTAATATAGAGCATACTGGATTTTAAAGCATGAAAGACTCAGTGCAGATTTAACCATTTGCAAGTCAGGTTAACAGTAGAATAAAGGAAAATAATTTATAGAATGTACTAAAACTGAAATGCAGGGAAATTTATGATAGGCAATCACACAATAATAAAAACCAAAGATTAATTAACATAAAAATTCTAGTGGTCATATTTCTCTAAGTAGAAATAATTGTAATGTAATTTTATTTCACTGATTGAACCTCCAACTGGATCCTGAGTAAAGTGAATATGAGAATGAAAGGCACCTTAAAGTCAGAGGAAAACAGGACATGATCTCACCAGCTTCAAACTGAAAACCATTGAATTATATGCTATGTGCACACACGTGCAAACACACACATCCACATACACACACACACACACACCAGACACCTTCAATGATACTTATTATTGTCTCCGGAGAATGAAAAATTTGAAAGAAAAAATAAATGGAACTTAAAAAAAATCTGTCTAAACTATTTCGGAATATTGTGCAATAACTAATGCACTGAGTCTTATTTTTAAAAAATAAACAATTTTTTTTCATTTCATTAATTCTTAAAATATTGATATATCAGAAGTAATAAGAGTTATTTTATAGGAACTGTAACCAAGATATTAAATTACTGAACCAAAATTAATCATTTGTGATGTTTTCCACTCATGGAGAAACTGCACTAGAGGCAAAAGTTTCAATAATTAAAAAACAATAATCTTAGCTTTTCAAGCATAGGTCTTCTAGGTACTAAACAAATGTCTAAATCATTGAGGGTACAGCATTTGCGTTCCACTTCATCTTTATATCTTCACAAAACATTGCCTGTTGCACCCTAGTTGCTCAATAAATATTGGATAGACTGAATGGGGTAGTTTTCTAATGAACCTTAGCTGAGTCTAGTACATTAAAAAGGGCACAAAATGGAAGAGAGGAGAATACGGGGGACCATGGAGATGGATCACAGGTGAATTGGTGGTGGGCTGCCCAAGGGGAATACAAAATGTAAAAGCATAAATAACAATAAAAAAATATGATGTTTCTAAATGAATAGAGCACCTTACTCTTTGTGTACTACAGGCATTCATCTGAGGCTTATGAAAACTACCTCAGGGACGTAGTGGTTCTCCTTTCATCTCCTCTAATGATGTTGAATTACTCTGCTTGTCCACACTTTTGACTAGTGGAAGATGCAAATGCATTTTCTGTATTTAAGATGACTTGGGATGCATTTATGTAACACAAGCTCATCGTGAGTAGCTGGCTGGTATTGCCAAGTAACCACCCAAAGCAAATCACAAAAGTATCCAGATTTTTGTAAATGTAAAGATAAGGAAGTTCTCTGCTTCTTTAGATAACTGCATAGCATATTTTAGCAATCATTTGTTTTTTAACTCTCACATTTTTGTATACTTTCCTAAAAATCAGCCTTTCTAAAAATTTTAAGTTCTAAGAAATATAGTAAAAAATTACATTTAAAGTGACATTTAACTTTGCATAATAACTGAAACAAAAACTATTCTCGCCCACTCCCACCTCCCACTCTTCTAAGAATCCAAATATCAGCAGACTAAGATTCCAGTCCTGGATCATAAGACCTTGGTCAAGTCAATTAACATTGTGGGACTTTTGTTATTTACATCAGTAAAGCAGTACAAGCAAAACTGTATCATAGGGGAAATATAAGGCTTAAATAGAACAAGATACTCTTTGGAGAATGCTTAGAGACCTAAAATTTAACATAAAAACAATGTAATATTTTGATGATAAAGTAAATCTTTAATATCAGGAACAGAACATCAGAGAAAGTTCTGAGTTTCATTCATTTTCTACTTAATGAATGATGAAAGCAACAATGATGTCTTTTTCGATCTTATTTTTCAAACACATTTCAGAAGTAAATCAATTTACTTTCCTGTTCTACTCTAAAAGATATGAAGTCTGAAGAATAAATGGAATTTAACGACCTGTTGAGTGGCATTTCTAACTTGTATTATTGAAGTTCATTCTGTCAGAGTTGGATCTGGAACTATTCTGACATTAGGATTCTTAGGAATTTTATTTATTTATTTATTTATTTATTTATTTATTTATTTTTGTGCTTAACGACTGAAGTCAGCTGATTTTTTGTAGAACTTACATCTTTTTTTATAAAAGAGTATAATGAAAAATGAAAACGTCACTAATAGTGTTACTTTATGTTTGATTACCATAGGTTTCTGCAGTGAAATCCTATTCTGTAAATATATCTGTTTTATTGTCAAAATTATTAGAAAATGTCAGATATTTTGGGTTTAGTTAAAGTTTGAAAAATTGAAAAATCATACCTCTACAAATCAATGCTGTCTGTGGACTTAACAAATTGATAGGCTAACTGGATACAGTGGTTCAAGTAATGCTTTCTATGTAAGCATTCCTATGTTCATTGCAGCACTATTTATAATAGGTAAGCTATGGATACAACCTAAGTATCCAAACACAGATGGGCATATTAGGAAGATGTGGTATATATACACAATGGAATACTACTCAGCTATAAAAAACATAAACACTTGCCATGTGACAACATATATGGAACTGGAGGTGATTATGCTAATCAAAATAAGTCAAAAGGAGAAAGACAAATGCTGGGTGGTGTCACTTATATGAGTAATATAGAGATAAAAGCAAACCAATAGCAAAACTGAGAAATCTGACTGTAGAATTGGAGTTACTAGAGAAGTAGGAGGGAACAAAGAGAGGAGAGAGCACAATGGGTTGTGGTAGAGGACTATGAGTACCTTGGTGCTGGGTGTTGCATGCTAATATACAACTGAAGGGTGTGATCCTATACCTCTATATCATATGCAGTGCTGTAATGTTATCTCAATTTTTTAAAAAAGCACTTTCTAAAGATGGAAATTGGATCCCATTAAAAAATGTGAAATCAATGAAGTTGTGTGCAAACAGTGTAACCTAGTCAGTATAATGTCCAGATTTTATCCAGAGGCAATTTGTTCACTTGGAATGACATAATTGTGGAATCTATGTTACTTGAACATAAGCAGACATGTTAAAGTTGTGTCCTACTTTATTTTAAAAAGCTGAGTAATTTAAATTTTTTTTCAAGATAGAAACATGTTGATGAGAACAACTATTTTTAACTATGCCTACAGTTAGGAAAAAGGTATTACTAAGGTATTTATTTAATTTAAATGGATTTTTTTCTTTTTTAAAAATTTTCTTGTGGTGAAAAGTGATTATTAGCTAGATGGATTTGAACAAATACAAATATTTAAAGCACACTGTTTGATAGTTGTATATCTATTTTATCTATTTATATCTATTTATTCTCCAACAATATGAGAAATTTAAGATAACAGAAGCTGTTCTATTTATCTATCCAGGGAGATACTCAAAATAGTTAACCAACAATAACGGTGTGGTCACTAACCCCTCAGCTGAGGGCTGAATTTGAGGGAAGTGTGCAAGATGGCTGAAACAATGGCTGGGGGTTGGGGGGTGGGTACTGAGGACAAGATTTCAGCAACTATTTTAGCATGAATATAATTTTCATGCTGACTGAAAATCAGCTGTGTCTCTCTTCAATGCTCATGATATATAGTCACACTCAATAGTTTTGTGTTGAATAAAAAAGTAATAAATTTACTCCACACTCACCAATTAAACCTGGAAAGAGTATTCTGCATCAGAACAGAAATACAGCCAGGTTTAAAAATATTGCTATGGATGGTTCACAAAGGAAATAGCATACAGGACATATATACACAGAGACTCACAAGCATCCTTTTAAATATGAGTTTGAAAAAAAAAAGAACAATTATGCGCCAATGATACCAACATCCTTCATTTTTGTAGTGTGTTATCTAACTAAAAGCATTCACCAAGAAATTCATCTATAATGCTGGGCAGGTATAGCTAAAATGGTTAAAAAGTTGTCTTTTAACTGTCTCTATTATCATATACCTAATTCACATGCTTGGTGTGATCCAAGAGGAAGAAGGGAAAAGGCCTAATAACATTAGCCAAAATGAATTCCAAAATGTGAAATTTCCTAACACCTTAAGTTTGAAGCAGAGGGAGAATAACTGATAAATGGTAGAAATAATAAAGAAATATGATAGGCAAAGAAACACTAGAAAATAAGTATTTTTAAATGAAACAAAGGGAAAGAATAGAATTTTGCTAAAATAAACTACCCTACTTTGGCTAAAAAAGGACTGGAACCTTCATAAGAAAGGTTTTCAAAGAACCAAGTAGTAATTTTGCACAAAGTTATTCAAGCAACACCTAAGAATTAACGAACATCTTATAATACCAGTGTCAACAATGACTCCTCTAAATTCCTGAACATAAGTTCTGGGTGGATTTCCTGAATTTTGTGGACTCAATTTTTTTTTTTTCAGAGGAGACAGCTTTACAGACAACCACACTGTCACTCTAAGCCTTAGAGACAGGCAGAGTTTTATAAATTACATGCGTGCCTCAAGCCTTGACAGGAAATTTGAGATGCACACATTCAACCCAATACAAATTCCTTCCATACCTAATGATTTCAGCTCAACCAACTCCCTGCTTCTTCCAGAGCAAGCTCTACACAATCTCCTTCAAATCTACACAGTCTACACAAATTTCCTTCAAATCTTGTTTTCTGTCTAGAACCTCTTTCCCCATTGATCATACCTAACCTTTGATTCTCAGCCCATTCCCATCTTCACTAGGAAAGCTTTCCTAACCTCACCCGGTGAAGTGCATCCCTCTTTTTCTTTTGATATCCAGGATATAACACACTGTGCTCTCTGCCTTATGTTCTTCCTGCCTGATCTCCCAAAATAAGAAGGGTCATGAGGCCAGAGAATCCTTCACTTCTTGGATGCTTCATTCCATGTAGTAGTGTTTATGCACAGAATATTTTTGACCAATTTGACCAGTTGGACTGTTCAGAGTGAGGGGGAAAAAATCATGAAGTTCAGTGTTTCTAAAGGTTTCTAAGACATGTGCAAAAGAAGGACTTCAAAATTCCATGTATTTCTGCTCCAGTGGGAAGTTGCTGAGATAACTTAAAGAATCGCACCATGATGAACCATGCATAGGAAGCTGGATGACACCCTGACTCACAGCCATAAAGTGGCCTTTACAGCCATTTGGATTTTGCCAGTCTCAGACTAGGACATTCAATAAATCACCCACTGTCTATATAAGGTTATGGATTTTTTTTTAACTAATACTTTGACTACCACCTTGAAAGATTTATGTTATCATTAATAATCACTACCCATGTTTTTAAAAAGCACTTCTGTAAGAGGATTTTATCTAGAAATTCTTTTTTAAAATTTTATTTATTTTTGCATAGAACTGGGGTGAAGTCAGAGGTGCAGGAAATGAAAGGATTCACCAGAGACAAAGTGGGGAGCAGTACAGGCAGGTCTACTGAAATACACTGCTGAGAGAGCAGCGGGCAAGACAGGAGAGGTCTGTTGCGCCATGTGGGAAGCTCCCTGGCCGGAGATTGAGCTCAGGCCAAATCAGTGGTCCTTCACAGTGGTAGACTTACCCCCTAGACCACCAGGGAGGCCCCAGAAATTAATAAACTCAAGGCTGTTTTCCACAACTGCCCCAATTTTCAGTGACTTGTCTTTTCTTTCCAATGTCTATTTCACACATTAGATGATAAATAAGATATACATTATATGTGTATATATTTACATATATAATAATTGTGCTTCTTAAAGTGATAATTCCTAATCAGATTTGCTATCCAGCTTGCCTTCTTTGAAATCTTGTTTACATTTTTTCTTCAAAATTACACTAGTTCAAAACCTTAGTGGGAGACTAAAAATGTTCAAACAGACCATATTTCAAATACATAATTTTTATGCTTACATGTCATTTAACCTGCTTAATTAATAGTATTTTAAAATCAGCCTCACCTTTTTAATAGTTTCAATGTTTGGAAAGCACTATTTAAAGAATGGGAATCTTTTTAAATCATAGGTTTATAAATAGACTTCAGATATACAACTAACCCTACTTATTGTGGCATTAAAAAATCTTATAAACAAGAAAAGTAAAGTATAAGCAAGAGTAGACTGCAATAAAATGACAACATATTAAGATAATAACATAGATTCTACCTTTGTGCATGAATGTGCAATCAAGACTAATATAAACACAAAATACCCTGCAATTCTCTCCATATAAAAATACGGTATATTTTAAAATCTAGAGATTCAAAAAAGATGAATGTCATCAAAAGCAGCCATGAGAATGACCCTCATGTCTACACTTCAAAATCTTTTCAAGAAATGTATTCCCCACATTGTCATAAACAATCTATTTGGCTTCATTATCTGCTGATAAGCATTTCCCATCAATTCTTTGGAAGCACATGCTATTGACATATTTCCAGAAAATAACAGATAGCCTAAAATAACATTTTCTTAACCCTCTTCTTCAAGGTCTTCCTTCATAATAAAATATACATTTAAAATGCATGTAGAGTCATCTCATTGGAAATTTTATTTTAGCGACAAATTTCTAATAAATAAAGTGGTGTTAAGCAAATTCAGTCTCTTCATATACTTTCATCCTGACCATTACAATTTTAATTCAGCAATGAAAATCCAGGTAGAATTTAGCAAGTCTATCTGAAAGTTACTTCAGAAGCAGTACTTTATCAGGTAACATTTTTAAAAACTGACTTAACTGTTAAAAATCCCATCAGTGGGCCCACCCCTCCCTCACCAATAGTTATCAGCAAGGTATGGATCTATAAACTCATAAAGCCTTGGATCTCCAGACTCCATTTGTCAGTCAATTTACCTACTTTGTATTAACCACAGGCTTTGTGGCTAATGTTTACTATGCTGGGGAATATTTACTGAATTAAGCAAAGTTGTCAAAGTGATAATAACCTTGTGTCATCAGTATTAATATTGACTCATCATACCTCCAAAACATATTCTCATAATTTACCTTTTCCTTGAGGAAAACAGAACATACTATGAAGTTAATGTAACAGAAAATCAAGAAAATCCAGGTATATTTATTAAAGGAGAAAGCATCAGTGGAGCTATTATGTAGGAAGAATGGAAGGGACACACACGTCAGCCTCCTCTACCGAAGGCTACTGTCAACTGCACTACAAATTTGCTGTCCGTCACTGAATGGTTGAAAGGGACATCTAACTCCTAGGGTCCCATCCTGTGTTGTGCACTTGAACTATGCTGTTGGATTTTCATGTACAGAAATAAAAAATGTCTTTAGTGAGAAATTCCATGACATGGTTTAATTCAGACTATAGAAAACTGGCCCAAAGGAAATGAAAACTCTTAAGGAAACAGTTGTTGCTGAGAGGACAAGTTCCCCTGAGCAAGACCTATATCAGTTCCATCTCCCTGTGGAATTGCTGAAAGTCTTTACCTTGTTTGGTCAGACAAAGCCCAGAGTTCTCATTCTGCAGACCTCTGACTTATCAAAACTAGAGAGTCTCGTTTTAACTAGACTCAAAGTAGTGACTTCCCAGGTGGTTAAATGTAAGCATTTGGTTGTCAGACAGGTCAGAGGGCAAGTACTAACCCTGCCACCTACTCAAGGATAACCTTAAGTAATTTACCTGACCTCTGAGATTTAGTTACTACATTTGTTAAATGGGATAAAAATAGCACCTACTTTACAGCTATAAGATGACATAACATACTATTTAATAACTGTATGCAAATCACTATTCTTAGAACCAAGGAAACACTAAGAGTTTGTTATCACTGCTACCGATGTTTTTATTACTATGCTCCAAATAATGCTCCAAAATGCTCTTTAAGTCACAGAAGCATTTGTGGTGAACACTGATAATATGTTTACTTAATGTCATTGTATTATAAGAATCAGGACAGGACATTGAAAGTTACAGAAGAGAGAAATATCAAGAAAACTGGGCAAGGATTGCAATTACAACGGACAGCAAGGCATTCAAACACATTCAGAAATTCTTGTCCCACTGGAAAGAACTGAAGTAAAAGTAAATTTCAATGTAATGTAACGATGCCAAGGACTGCACCCTACAGATACTTGTACTCCAAGTTTGAGGGTCAGTGTGTGGAGTGTTCTGGAGGGTTACTGAGGAAGTGACATGAAGATGGCTGAGATCTGAAAACAAGTAGACGTTAGACAGTTACACAGCATGTAGGGAAAGGTAGGGGATGAAGGAAAAGGAGTAGGAGAGGTTGCATGTGGTAGAAGTCACCATTACAGACACGAATAATACTGTAAACTTCTGGAAAGAAAACAGTTGAGAATGTGTGTGGTGGTGAGGATGGGGCATAACCACCGTTTCAGAGTCATGGACTTGCAAGACTTGTTGGTGGTCATCTAATGGCACCGTGTCTCAGCATAGACCTGGAACCACTTTGCTTGGAGTGGATGTGGGGAGGGGAAGGTAGATGTTTGAATTCTACCCCCCAGAGATTGTATCAATTGGTTTTGGATGGGTCTAAAGGCTGATATGGTTTAAAGGTATTATAGTATCTATGGCATGCAACCAGTATTTACATTAAATTAAATTCAAGTTGAATTCCAAAAAAGGAGCATGGATGCTCTTTGATGGACTTTCATTTGGAATCAAGGAAGATAAGATTTTGATGGCCTCTAACTTTTCATGACACTGTAAGATAATCGGCAAGAGGTTCAAGTCAGTTTCCCACGCTCTTAGGCAAGAGAATATATGAGGAATCCTCAGAACTACGCAGCAGATACCCCCAAATCAATCTAGGGTGACATCCATGCTTTCAGGACTAATTAGACTGTGTCCCAGGTATCTGTTTTCATTTATATCCCAAGTTACATCATTTGTAAATAAAGTAGATACATTTGAAAATGACTTTGCTAGAAGTGATAATCCCATCATTTGCCCAAGGCAAACAGTTGTTCTGTTCAACGATTACACTCATGAAAAAGTAACAGAAAAGAGAAGCAGATGAAAATTGCCCTATTACTTTTCTAATATGGACTGTTTATTTTTTCTTTGTTTTTCCTTGCCCCAGGATGGACTAAATTATAGGCATAATTTATTATAAGCCAGTACTCACAAATTGGCCATAGTTGGTAACATACTGCATTTATATGAAAGGATCCCTGAATTTGGTTTGATGAGAAAATTACCTCCAAATTTGTTTCTCCAGGGTGCTCACTACACTGGAGTTTTCAGTAATGGATATTTGCTTATGTGAATAGTAACATTCCTTTCTTCCACAAATCATTACTGCATTTCCACTTACATGCCCCATTAGAAGCAGTTTGGTGTGAGATTCAGCCTCCATACCAAAAAAAAAAAAAAAAATTACTTCAGCTGTATTTTATATTCACTTTTCTTGTTCTGAGATGCAAGAAAGGGGCCCTTGAGCTGCCTTCTACAATACTCCAGCCATTCATTCTCAGTCTTCAATCCCCCACGCACCTCACTGCTCTAAACCTTATATCCAGATGCTGCCGGCTCGTGACTGCCCTTCAGAGAGCTGGAAATAGAGGCTCTGTCATTCTGGGTAAAGTCATATTTGTTCACAATGGGAACCTGGGGCTTGATGTCAGGGAGGATCAATTCAGAAGCAATGTGCAATCAAATTATTAATGAAATTGGATTACCTTTCTGGGGAATTTTTATAAATAAAGTATGACTAAATATTTCTGCTAATATGCCGAGGTAATTGTTCAAGCAAGGTAAGACAAGTACACTTGGTAGGATTCCTGCAAAAGAAGAAAGAAAGGCTGCATATGACTTTTATTTCTGAGGTTTAAATAAAATTCACTCAAAAGAAGTTATTTCACTAAGATCACAGCTTCAGTCATCAATAAATAAATAATAACACAAGTTCCTAGCACAGAATAAAAGCTCCAGCACCCACTGCTCAGAACCTGCCAGGAAGCACATCCCCCAAGGAAGAAAGGTAAAAATATCAGAGGAAAACTGGCAATATCTCCCAGGGATCTACCAGATGCCTAGAAGTGAATGTCATTTTCTCACCAATAATCTGCACTTTAATCTTACATGAAACAATTTTTCACAAAAAAAGTCTCTGTTCCCTTGTATTTGATAAAGAAAAAGAATTAGAAATAGGCCCAATTTCTTTTAGAAAAGTAGGTTTCTCCAGCTTTCGATTGGCCTTTCTCATGACCCCCCATACAAGAAGACAGATAATAAATATAATGATTTATACTGAAAAGAGAGCAGTGAGGATAATGGCCCAAACAGTGCTGTCTTTTATTATGTTACCATAGTAAATAATAGCAGTACCACTCACACCGTTACACGTAAGGTTGTAGCAGCGATTCCATTATAATTCCTGTTTTTCAGAAGTTTATAACTTGGTCTTGACAATATACTCCAGGCTGAAACTAGCCATATTTTTTTAAGTCAAAGGTTGGTTTTCCTTGATTGTGATGCTATTATTGAATAATCAAATTGTAAATTAAAGAGCACTTTCACTAATTTTTCTGTATAAGTATATTGAAAACCTCTTCTCTGATGCTGTAACACACACACAACCCCCACTGGTGTGCCTATACACATTTACATTTTGAAAAATGGAGAACAATGAATACATTCGACGTTTATTAATTGGGATGTCCACCATAGCATATGACTAGAAAATGCCTAAAAAGGATGTAATATAAAGGTTTATATTTACATTTGCTAAGTCTGTGAATAATAGGATGCTTGTTTGATTAAGGCACATAGTTTCATTGAAAAACAGAAACACAATTCCTCTAATGGGTAGGCAATACAACTCAAGAAAAGACACTAATAAGACAAAATCTAATGTCTGGGTAAGCCAAAGTATAAATTGGCATTTTTTTCATTGTCTCCCTTTTTTACCCATAATATAAGGAGAGACAAGATTTTGACACTAAATACAGTGTGTCAATTTTTAATATCTGAATAGTTTACTCACTGGGAGATAATCTTTTTTACTAAAAAAAAATTGTTACCTGTACAGTAGCAGAAGAAGAATTAGGAAGCACATAGGAAACTATAAACAGTACACAACCTGTGTCCCATAAAGCCTGCAACCTATTATGATTTGGCACTGATGTTACTATGCTGACCTAAGCAGACAAAGCAGTTTTTGGCAAAAGAAAAAATATTTGGGAAACAATAATTAGGAGGAAAAATTCTGACTCCACAGTTCTTGTTTGGGTCTAAGAAAGCAAAGGCCTAAACCCACATTAGCTTCTGTCTTCTTTACCCTTTCTACCTACAGTCTGGGAAATACAGTTATGCCTTATGAATTGAATGAATGGAAAATGGAGCCCTAACTTCTGTAATGGATTTTCCAAGACTTAATTTGCAATTTACCTTACAATTCTACTTTAGTTTTATAAGTTAAACAACAAAAAAAGGGGAGGTGGGGGAGAACATTCACAGTTTTGAGCAATTCTTTGAAATATTTTAAATTAAACAAATTAGTTAACTTTATGTTCTTAATTTCAAGCATATAAATGAAGGAAACCAGTATCTACTTGATAATCTATTTATAGAATGATCAAAAAAAAAATAGAAGACACTGGAGAAAATACAGGCAGAGTTTGCAATGGCTGATTGAAACCATACAAGGCAACAACTGAAATCACAAATTTAAAAAAATCTTGCATTGTGAGGGTCTTTTATATAAAACTATAGGATACTACAATATGAGGGTAAATTAATATTAGTGTCCAGGAGTAAACAGTATATCTGTGAAATAATCTATTTTTATCTCACAAAGTCTCATTTAGTTGTCTTGTCCTTTCCAGTGATCCAGTGTAATCAACATTAGTGGGAAGCCACCCAGAGTGCTTAGCTTGCCTTCCTAATACTAACACCAGGGCATGCAAAAGCACATCTGAAGTCTCACGAATTACTTCACAGGTTAAGATGAGGAGACTTACATGTCTCAAATGCAGTTTTAAATCTAGCAGTGAAAATGAGATTATAAAAACAATTTAAGCACCAGAAAGATAAAACAGAGAACTACAAGGATGTAGTTAACTTTTATAATAAACAAAGAGCAATATCACCTGTGCGATGCAAGTTTGTATAGTGATTATTGGTACAAACTCCACTGCCGTGCCAGATGCTTTGGTTCAAAATTCAGTTCAGAACTTGCTGTGTTAAGTCAGAAAGTCATTTTACATCTCTGTGTCCCAGTTTTCTCAGCCATAAAATGGGAAAGATAACAACATCACCTTTAGTAAAAATTTCATGCCACTTGCTATAATTTCAGTTTGCAGTGAACAAAATAATGATCACAAAGGAAAGATACTTGCTTAAAGTTGCAGAATGTAAAAGGTAGAACTGGGGAAATATTACACCCTCTGTGAGATTCTAGAGGTCTGAGACTTTCTATGACTCTACCTGTCTCTTTCATTTTTCTGTCAGGAGACATTTGAGAATTTACCAAAAATGACCTTTAAAACTTTGTCACCTCAAAAGTCTGGGGATAAAAGAACAATGACATTACTTGAGTTTCTCAAGATCTGAGACCCCTGAAGGACCAAGCAGCCCACCCTGAAGCACTGGCTGAGCAAGCTTCTGGACCATGGATTTGGGGCTCAGCAGGACGCAACCTCCAGAATGAGGCAAAACTCAATCTTTGATAGGAAAGTGTTAACTCACCAGTCTATCTCCCCAAATAAGAAACTACTTGCCCTGATTGGTTATGAAATTTTTTCCAGTAGCAGTCACATGATACTACTAAAACCCTTTACCAAAAGTTATTATTTGCTTCGGAATATATTGCTGCAGAATAACCAGTACTGATTATGAATATGTTTCTGTTATTACTTGATTCTATCACACAGTATTACAATCCTTTGGGAGGTAGTTGAAAGATGCACTGTATTTTAAAAATGATCATTAAGTCACTATAATTATCATCAATTGTTTAAAGAAATGAATAGCTATTTATTATACGAAACCCAGGCACATGAATGTATTTTCTTGTTCAATTTGTGTTGATATTAGTGCTTCTTATAGGTGAAAGATATTGATGAAGTACATTTGTAAATGGCCTCAAAACATAGAGAGAATTCCCTTTTTCTTTTTTACTACTGCAAATTTCAATGTGAAATATTTTGTCAGTATGCTATGAACACCAATAGTATAACATAAACCATGGAAAAATTCCAGGCTGTGTTGACATATTTTATGAATGTTATGGGATAGCAGATTGGAGGTGTACATCTGTGGGGGTTGGCCAGTCATCCCACTGCCGTCTGCGTAGCTGTATGCTTAGATGAATTAGCTAATATAAAAACAGTGTATAAACAAGTTTAATGTCATAGAATTTCCTTTATAGGGTACAGAATATTCAAATCTGAGTAAAAAAGTAGAGAATTATGCTCAACCACTCTCACTTGCGAATGAGGAATGTATGAAATGAAAAAGCTACAGCACCCAAACAGAAATGCTTTCCACACAGAGCTTGGCTCTTCTCCTTTCTCCCCTTTTTTCATATTCTCCTATTTTACTGGCAGCAACATTTTTGCAACCTAGGATAGTGAGTGATCAGATAACTGAAGAAACCATCAGAGAACTGAAGAAACCATCTCATACCTCAAGGTCATTCAATGGCTATCAAATCCCTTTCTTCTTGAGGAAGAACCAAGCCATAATATACAACCCTTAAACCAACATCCTTGTCTCTGAATTACTCTTTATATGACAAATATTTTAGTCATTTATCAAGAGAGACCCCCCCCCAGTAGCTGATCTAAGAAAGAATCACTTAGCAACATGACATTCTTGTCCTCTCTTTTACATACACATAAAAATCCCTCAAAGATAAGCCCCAGCTACAGGGCGTGATGTGAACAGCTTCAAGCTGAATTCTCTTCTGCTCCCTTGTATTTAATTCCTTCATGATGCCTCTTACTGGTTAAATAGTACAAATTATTTTGTTTCGTATATTGGCTGACTTAAGCTTTCATTATGTTGACTCTTAATTCTTAAATATTATTTTGCTTCAGTCATTATTACTCTATGGGTTCATTATCTGTTAAAAAATTGTGAATGTGTATGTGTGTAAGAACTACACAAATGAATAAAAGGAAGCAACAAACGACCCCTTAGGGAAACTATACATACGCATATACACTAGGTATAATTGGTGTTAATTTCGATGGTGGGATTTTCAACTTAGACAAGAAACAATAAAACTTTTATTTTTAGCTAACAGTTTGAGGGCTAATTTAGTCCTTGAAATCCTTCCAAGCATGATAGCTTAAATTTGCCCCAGATGGACTTTCTCTTCTGTTCAAATTGCTCAACAGCAACATAACAGCCATTTATAACAAAGTCTGCAGAAATGGGCTGGCGCTTCTAGTCTTCCAAATACATCGGTCTGTTTGTAAGGAGAGTGCCCCCATAAATCACCATGAATTAAAGAGGAGCGCACACGTCCCAATCAAAACATCAGGTCGAAACCGTTGCCCAATAGATAAGAACACAAACAAGTGCAAAGCATCACTTGAGTTTTTATAGAAGGCCCATATTTTTGGAAGGCAACCAGTGCTGTTTCACATGCTGTACTTTTTCTAATCTGACTGACTCACAGTCTTGTGATAGTGAGATAAGCTAGGTAGGCAAATTTTTATAGAGTTGCAATTACTGAAATTGTCATTACGCTGCTCACTGTAAAATAAATATAGATAGAAGTGAAATTATGCACAGGCTAGAAGTAGAAAGTGTTTTGCTTCTGTTTGCTAAATTAATCTCTTCCTAAATGGCTGCAGGCCAGGTAGGTTAGCATTTGTGGTTTCAAAGGTTTTCAGCGCTTGCAATGAGCCATGAAATTACTGCATGCTGCTGAAAATGGCAGCTGATGAAAGGAAAAGAGTGAATCCCAAAGGCAGAAAAGACAGGAGGAAGCAAAATTACAGGCAGAAAGTCTGATTTTTGATGTTGCTCATTGTGAAATGTACACCCAAACTTTTAATAAAACATAAAACATTAATAAACCCGCTAACAATTCCTTACAATTTCTTTTGAAGTCTGAGTATAATTTCTGAATACTTATTAAAACAGGCAATGAATCAGAGGGGGCTGAGCAGTTTTCTATCTGTGGTATGTGCTGTCTTGGTGGATATTCTACTTGTGACTTTTGAAATAAGATTTTTATTGATGTTTTTAATTGAATCACACAAAAGGATTGATTTTCAGTTTATAAAAGTACCAGATCTTTTGGTTTCTGTTAGGATGGGATAGTTCTGGTTTAGACAGTGTCACCAGCACATATTATAATCAGTGTTGCTATTCCGTCTTAAATCATCTGAACTTCCTCAGAATAAGAAGATGCCTGAGTCTTCACACAGATGCCAGAGTGCTGGGTCCCAACAGTCTCCACCTCATTCTCGGGAAGAATGTGGATCAGTCTGATTTGATAAACCACCGGTGCCACACCTTGCATAGACAGGCAGGTTATTCATGCCAAAAGTAAACATTTTCTCAATCCCCAGGTTTTCCCTCTTGAGGACCAATTTCAAATTGAAGATTGTAACAGTTGTTAAATATATTTATAAAGATGTTCCCCATCTTGTAATGGAAACCTGTCCTTCAGACCTTCAGGCATTGCACAGCCAGGAGAGGCTCCCGAAAGATGGAATGATCATTTATAAAATCCAAATTTCTGGTTATTCCACAGACTGTCTAACACTATAGTTCATCAATACTAAAATAATCATGCTACCATTAAGGAATGCAGAATAATTACACATTCTTAGGGATTCCAGGGACTTACACTTGCATGATTTTATAGATTAATTACTAGGAAGACAGAGGACTGTAAAAATCTTTGGATTAAATTCTGTTATAGAAAGCATAAATAATCTAATGATTACTATGCATGCCTGGTAAAATAGTTACACTCATCAAGTTATTAGAGTGCTGTTTTCACTTCTAGTAAGGAAATGATCTGAACTACAAATTAAGCTCAGCTGTAAGGAAGAGATGCTTCGATCTTCGCCACCACACCTTCAGCAAGAGGAGCCGCCAAACCAGGAACAGAATGACACAAGGAACGTTCACTTATTTATGTGATGTTTCAAAATAAAACCCTTACAAGGAAAATACTTACTGCAGTCGTTTTTTTGCATTCATTTTTAAACAGCCATAAAAATGTCTGTCCCGTATTCATGGTGTATCCCCAATCTTTTTCTTTTAAAAAATAGTCACAGTTAAATGATTTCAAGCAGAAGTAGTTTATTCAAAAATGTGTTTGATCTGGAGTTGGAAGAAAGTGGTTTTGCCATTTAAAAGCCATGTAATTATGTGGCCCAAGGTGCTACCTTTCTGTGTCTTTTTTTTTATTTGGGGGGTCCAAATAAAGATAGAAACACTTTCCTAATAATACTCCTAAATGAGTGTTCCCACCTTGTTCCACTTTGTCATCTAGAAACTTTTACACAATTGTGAGAAATGATTTGAAAATAAATCTTTGGATATTGTTAGTTTTCAAATAAGATTGATGAGGAAGGTAACCAAAAAGTCTCGAAAATTAATCAAGCTGAGGATATAGACTAAAAGTGGCCATGTGTAACAGGGTTTTCCTGTGAGGAAAATATATTCTGTTACATATCTGAAATGCTTCCCGATCCTTGGAAGAAATGATTTTCTTTTCTTCCTTATTCCTGTTCCCACCTTACTGAATTTTGAATTGTGCTACAATTTTCAAGCAATTCAAGTCAAGTTGCCATAATTCCTGACTTGCCCCATCTGTTTCAGTACCAAAGCTTCAGTGATAGAAAAAAAGAAAGAAACCATGCATGCCCCCTGCTCAAGCCAGCTTGAAAGCACATTTCCCAGCATCACAGTCACACACGGATCAGAAAAGATGTTGACCTGAGAAAAATAGGGTATAAGTTTTACCATCCAGCTCAATTTAGTCACAGTCATACCTACTGTCAAGTTTGATCTAAAGTCAAATTGCAAATTCAGAAAAAAATAGAACTAGAGGATGCTAATCATACTGACACCAGAGGTGTCTGAAAATGCAGCCATAACCATTAATGCTTCTGTTGTCAAAGCTATTGTTCACAAAGAATCAACATAATTCTCCTTTCCAGTTAAAAGAAATTCTGTTACAACAAACATTAATATCCAAAAAACATCAAACACAAAGGTTTCTCTCCACAACCTCAGAACTAGTGACTAGGAAGTTAAAATGCTCAGAATTAAATCCTCCACAAATGTTTTATTAAAATTCTATTGTGAATGTGAGGAGCACTTGAATCTACTTGGAAATTTTATTTCTAAATTTATTATTTGTCCATTCATTCAACAAATGTTCGTTGAGTGTCCAGCATGTTTCAGGTATTGTTGTAAACATCAAAAAAAAAAAAATTCATGCTCTACTGGAGCTTAAATTCTAATGAGCCTGAATATAAAACAGGAACTGTGAATCAATTTCACTTTGATTTTCTTGCACATTAACTAGAGAAGAGCCTAGAGAAGTATGATAGTTGTGTATAAGTTCATGAAAAAAAGACTTCCAGGATTGACTAGTGATGTCTGGCCTGGAAGCAGGATAGAGAAGTGTTAGCATATATATCACAATTTTGTTACTTTCACTTCTTGGAAATTACCATGAGGCTACAGGGAGAAAATTCAGAACTGTTTCCTGTGATAAACATTGGTATTAACAAAATATGCCACCTTGACCTACTTTTGTGCCCCATTTTTGAAGAGAAATAAGAGAAAAGAACCTTCCATCTACATTTCTATGTACTCCAAAGTAGCTCTGGAGTTTGCATAAAATATTAACCTTTTCTTTTATTTGGTAGTTTATCAAAACATAAGGCTATGCCCTTATTTATCAAGAGAAAATATTTGCTCTTTGAAGTCTTACCAGTTTAATCCCAATACAAACTCTACTATATTGTAATAACCAAATCTTGGTCACACTTTGAGGTTAACCTTACATCTAGTGGTAGCCACAAACCATATTTCAGCCAAACTGACAATGAAATACTTATGAAAACATATAGGCAAAGAAAGTGAATTGACCATTTAAGAGGAAAAATAATGGGGCAAATAAAAATATGTATCAATTAAATCAAGAGTCACCATTTTTCTGTACCAAATAGACAACCATTTTCAAAGTATAAATGTAAAATTTTGGGAAGAAGGTGAGGCAAAGAACACACTAATAACTAAAGTAAAGGAACACCACCTCTTTGGAAAACAATTTCTCAGTCCTTACGTCAGTTAAAATATGTATACTTTTAGAAAGCATTTCAATTTTTATGAAGTACTCCTTCCAGTTTATCTGCACAAACATGTTTATAGTCACGTAATTTCTAAGAAACTTGCTTATCAATAGCAGATTGGTAAAACATAATAAATCCACCTACCATGAAATACAATGTGCCTACTGGAAATATATGTGTCAACAGACACATACTGAGAAAATATCCATAATATATTACCAAGACAAAATGTAAATTGTAGCTATTTATGTATTATATGATCTCATTTTGTAGAAAAATGTGTACATATATGTGTAGTCTATGTGTATATCTACATGTATGTAGAAAATATCCAAAAGCATCTAGACAAAACTGTGAAACACTTCATCCTGAGGAGTAAACATTAGAGGTGGGTAATCTTTTAGCTTTCACTGCATAAATTTCTGCATTATTCTGGATTAAATTTTTAATGAGAATTTACTATTTTGTAATAAAAGGGGGAAAGAAAGATGTGGAAAATTTTGTCAGACATATTTAAATAAAAGACAGCATTGGCAATTCCAGACAAAATAAAATCTGAGCCCCCTCCTTCATCCTGACAAGCCCTGATAAAGGATATAAATCCAGATTAATAAGAGGCATACAAAAAGTATAACAAAGGTATGTATGCCACACAGCTCTATAATAATAGCAAAGTATGTGAATGGTTTGAATAGCTCTATATTAGTACTACTATCAACTTTGATATAATTAATAAATTACAGGAAACACAAGCAACAGAGGAATAGTACTTCATTAATACTATTTAAAGGGGAAACTGTTAGAAATTTAAGAAACTGTAGAAGGAAATACCATCTTTAGTCTTTAAAATCTTATTCAACCTTTCACCTTTCAAATAGGCCAAAAATAGTGACATGGTTAACAAGGAAAATGACTCAAGCATTTACCATGTATTTCATATATGAATTTCACTTTAAAGTAACAAAGGATGACCAGAGGAATTTCCTCTTTGTAAGAAGTAAATTGAAAGTGAAGAAAGGATGACATTAAAATAGACTAAATAAAATTTAAAAGGTAAAAATTAATGAAATAAATAAGTGAAATTAAATTAAAACGCCATCACCAGAAAAGTAGTTTTGGTTGAAAAAGAAATTGAACAGGAATCTGATCAAGCATTTCTGTGTAATTACCAAATTACAGGAAATAGAGGACAGAGGATCATTTTAAACCAGACCACAGGGAAGCAATCAGCAAAATCCAGATTGTGGGAAACTATAAAACAAACAACCTGATTTCTTCTACAAACAAATTGAAAGGCAAAAAAATACCAACAGACAAAGACTGAATCTACAGTTTAAAGGAAATGTGGTAAGCATAAAATCCAGTCACAATTTTGGATATAAAATACTAGCTGTTTGAATGTACTATATTAAAAAGAAAACTGGAAATTTGAACAATGGAAGATATCTGATATAGAGTAACTACTGTTAGTTTCATTTAGGTGCAATACTAATATATGGTTATATTTCCAGAGTTCTTATCCTTTAAAGATATACACTGAAATAAGTATAAATAACATGAGATTTCTGAGATTGAGTTGAAAGTAACTGAGGAATGGAGGACACATTAAGGTTCAGGATGAAGCAAAACCAGCTATGAGTTGGTAATTACTGAAGCCGGTTGTAGGGAACAAAACGTGGTTTATGGTGGTATTCTAAATACCTCTAGTACTATTCTAAATACCTCTGAAAACGTTTTGATTTTCTCACAATACAAGTAGGGATATAAAGAAATTCAATAATAAAACTGACATGCCTATATGAATGCAAATATTTCCCTTTCAAATATCCTTTAAACATTTAAACATTTGCAGAACACAATCACTATAACATATAAAGAGAATCTTAATAAATTTTAAATGAGAAATTATTACACTAGCAATATTCACTGGCAAACACAATCTTACAAGAAATTAACAATATTGGGGAGAATGTTCATTTTTCCCAAGTTAATTTATAAATTTGACCATTTCCATGGGATTTTTATTGAAGTCTGCTGATCATGATGTAGCATATAGAGATGTTGATCATTATATGATAGACCTGAAACCCATAACATTATAAACCAGTGTTACCTGAAGAAAAGTTTATTAGACAAGAAAATTCATCTATATTGCTTCTTGATTTCAAATCCAAAGTAGTAACATATACAATAGTGAAAATGAGTGAAAAACAGGATTGCCTTGTACAACTATGTAACAGAATCAAAAAATTATGTAATTGGAGTAAGAATGGACATCTACACTTGGGACATAGAATAGATAACCTCAAAATAGATCTCACTGTATACAAGAATTTAATAATTGATAAAGATACAAACAAATGGTGGAGGGGAGAACTGAGTTATTTACTAAATATGCTGAGGAGAGTTACTATTTAGAAAAATAAATCTTGTTTGATATAAAACTAGATGTGTTTTACTATGTGTGCACATTTCCCAAATCGGGGAAGTTACATTTCGTACAAACAACTGAATCGCTACAGTTGTCCTCTGTACCATGTGATCACTTTCCCCAGGCCACAGTTTTCAAATCAGGCTCTGTGATTTATAAGATACATATTCTTCTGTAGTCTGGACTGTATCATTAGCTTCAAAAATATGAGCTTGACTATCAGACTACCCTCTTAGGAATACAAGACTGAGAAACTCAAGACTTCGGGCAGTTAACAGAAAGGGTGTAGCAAATCCTAGAAAGAATGACTGAATATTTAGGTCATAAAATATTACAATGTTAATGAATAAAAATCTCATAAATTAATAAAAAAAAACTTTATTAGACACTAGAAAAAAAGACTACAGATATTATACGATGAAAGAAAAATTACTGTCATCTGGAACAAAAAAGTGGTTATAGTGGTCTAGTTCTCATAGGAATGCAGATGAAAATAATAATTTTACTATCAGGTTGGAAAAGAAAACCAGTAATACATCTTCGGACACTGACAGGGTTTGCTGAACTAGATCCTGGCTGATCCACACGGCTGATGGGAGTATAAATTGGTAAAAAGCACTCAAAAATAAATTCTGTGAAAGAAATTGGGATATAGCCTATCAAGGGCCTAAAACAGTCAATACTCCTCCATATTCTTCGATATAAGAATGTCCTATCTAGAATTCTATACTACTTAAATAATCAGAAATATCTGCCAAGATTTATATAAAAAGGAAGTTTCTGTACCACCTTTGTAACAGTGAAAAACTGGAAAATGAGAGAATGTTAAATAATTACATTTCATTGTAGTCATACAATTGATCACTAACTACTAGAATATCTTTCTAAGCATCCTGATGTAATCTCACAACCTCTGGAGATGGGTACTTATATTACTTCTACTTTCCAAATGAGGAAACTGAGACACGGAGAGGTCAAGACAGCTGGTAAATTGCTGAGTGGGAATATGAATACAAGTAGTCTGATGCCACCATTGGTTCTTTTCTCTGCTGCATTCTAGCAGCATTTGCTGATTTTTTCAGTATGCCAGATGCACTCTTAACATTTTACACTGCATTATTTAATACAAAGAAATAAAATCCATTGATATTGCCATTATGAATATCAGAAAGTCAAAACAAAGGGAGTCAGTAACTGAAAGTGACAAGAGTTTCAAAAGAGGTTTAATGCATGCAAAATTGGCCATGTTGTAACACGAGCATTTGTTAAGTACAATACTAAACCGGAGGGTTTGGGGAAATTAGCTCTAACACTATGGGGAATAAAAGAAATTCAAACATTTTGGAGTTGACATTCTTTCTCAAAATTTTAAATGTTCATAACCACTGATCAGCAATCCCAACTTTTGCTTCCAATCTTATTAAAATGCTAGCCCATGTGTACCAAGTTATCTGTATATTGATGTCTGGTTTAGCCCTATGGTATACAAGCTATAGGAAACTTCTCAAATATCCATCAAGAGGAGGATGGTTAAATGAATGATGGTATATTCCAATTCATACCACACAGTTGTGAAAATGAATGAGGTTGATCAACATGCACAGGTGTGAGAAAGTCTCAATTTGTTATATAAAAAAAGCCTATTGCAGAAATCACACACACACACACACACACACACACTTGTTAATATTTGTGTGAAAAAATCCTCACCTATATGTATCTATATATAAAAAAATATATATTCATTACACATTTTTAATATGACTACATATGCTAGATTGATGACAGGTACACTAGATAATAAGTGATAGAATATAGAGATAGCAGGAAAAGTTTTAGTTTTTACTTTAAATTGTTCTCAAAAGGCCAGGGAAAACATGGTACTGGGATTTAAATGATTCTAATTTTTTTTTCTGCATTTCTACATTTCTATTATAAACTTATTTTTTCATAAAAAAATACACAAAGTGTTATCTACTTCGTTTGTATCTAATTTTGCAGACTATGGAAGAAATTCTAAAGGTAAAAGAAATAAACACAATTAAGTTCTAATCGTTCCTTATCTAAGTTTTTTGCAATGTGCTTATTATAAGTAGAAAAAATATACCATAAAATTGATGAAATTCAGTAAATATTAGCTCATTCTTTTCTCTAAATGCTTAAGTTCTATTTTTGAAGAAACTCAGATTTCTAGACACCTACTTAGATAACACAAATATGGTAATTGATCAAACTGATCCTTTGATTTATGACTTTGTATCATTAGTCCTCAATGTGTGACACTGTAAGGGGAAAAAAAAACTTGACACTGTACTTAATATAGAGACATTATCAAAGATATCACATAATATTTTCTTCCTGAGTGAGCATTAGAATAAACAGGAACAGATGTATCTCTGCTGAAAAAAAAAAACCTCTTTAGTGTGCAATATTGTGCTTTTGTGTAAGTAAATGTTTCCTTCTTTACTTTGGGTCCCAGGAAGCCCTCCTTCAGCAACTGTACTGAAAACAAATCAATATTCTTCTCTATGAACTCCATTACTCCTGAATCAGTCTTGGTTTTTCCACTTTATTTTTTGTGTGTGGTTTGTATTTCTTGGAACCATTTCAAATTTTCTTTTGAAATAAAAAGTGTATGTGGTGGGGGAAAATTTTTAAATAATATCCAAGAGGAAAGAAGAAAATCTTGCTTTTCCTCTCTCTTCTAGTTCAACCCATCTTAGGTCAATGGTTTGAACAAGGATTTTGAAGAACAAAGGCAATAACTGCAATAGAAATAAGTATCCGTGATTATTCATGATATCACATTGAAGAGAAAATCCCTTATTTGTGAAAGATCATAATTATTCCCATATTTTTGTCTTAGAGATTTATTTTCTATTATTAATTTTATAAATACAATAGGTTTTATAGGACTAGTGCTTTGTTGTTCCTTAATTACTCTTTTCAAAATTTAACACCTTTTGATTATGCATGTTTACTTATAAGTATATACAATTTTTTTCATTTTGGGCATAAGCTTCCTTTTAGAATGAAATGTATTTAAGAAAAATCATTTAAGTGAATAATAGTGAGAATGAAGTACTTATGTAACAAAACCTGTGAAAATGCTGTGGTTGGCTAGAGATTAGGGAACACAAGTGTAAGGCATGCAAACTTTTAGTTAAGGAAGTACGTGCTCCAAATACTAGCAACTATTTGCAATCACAGCGAGTCAGGAAAAAGGTGGCAGGAATGTAAGTCTCTGAATGACTAAGGCAGGTGTATCATTACCACAAGGGAAAGAGGGGACACAGAGGTAATATTTGTAAGTTGAACTTGTTCTGGAGGAAAATCTGGGTGTGAATCAAAAACTTCCCTAGAGAAACAAGGAACTGCATAATTTTAAGATCCCTCACTCCCTACTACTAGCTACCCCCAAGAGAAAAAGGGAATTTGGTATAGTATTTCTTTATCCCGTACAGAATCCTGCACAGAAGGCACAGTATCGAGGAGTATCAATAGTTATTTCCATTAAAGTGGTAGGGCAACTGATGCTAAGGTTGTAATCTTAAAGTTGAATGGTTCAGTTTTAAAAAATTTCCTTGAACATGTTTCAACATGTATTGGTCGCATGACTTCTATGTGCATTTGACATTATTTAAGCAAAACGCAGTATCTGTAGAGTGAGATGATTGTATTCTAACTCACATGTTTCTAAAGTTATTCAGGGAGGGAAACCTTTATTGTGAAAATAGCCACTGAATAAATCTGGAAAGGTCAGGCAAGGATATGCTTTATTGCAGATGGGAGTTGAGAACCTCAACCTATGGCTTTACAGTACAATTTAAGGAAGAAGAGGCATCAGTGGCTCATGCTGTGAATGATCCCTATTCTCTAAACAACTAGATGCTGTGTATAGAATTCTGAATCATTGTTAAGGCATAATTCAACAGGCATAAGCTCTTCCAACATGACAACACCTCTGCAACTAAGCAGGAGTTCAAAAACACCAGCTTGTCCTCATAGAGCACAAAGCAAGTTATTATCACCCAACCTACATTTGTATGTAGATGTGAGTTATAGACATTTGGCAAAGTTGGAGTAGTCAACTGAAGATTATTTATCTTAAAATCTAAGGACTGGAACCATTCCTTGACTGCACTGCTTGCTGAAACTTGGGTCATAGACATCAAAACCCCTGGGCTGCTTTTACAAATGTCATCATTTCTTTGTGGATTAATTAACTGTATAATAAAGCATTCTTTTTTAATAAAACTTTTGAGATAAACTAGTCAATCTCTCTCCCAGGAAGAATATAATTTTAAGCATAGTAAAAATCTTCATAGCAAATTTAATAATAATAAAGACTTCTGAACCGCTAAAAGGTATTCATCACTTAGTATATATCAACCTATTGTAAACTTACCAGATCCATTAATTTGTTTAGTCCTTACAACAATTCTATAAGGTATGTATTAACACTGAGGTAAAAAAATGTTAAGTCACTTTCGCAAGATCGCAAAATGTATGTCTCCACTGTCCACTGTCATAATCACTACATACTACTGCTATTTTAAAAGCATGATTTTTAATAGTTACATAAAATTGCATCATACTACATATTATATAGTTGCCCATTTATTTAGTTGCTCAACTCTTCACATTCAGTTATTATAAAATTTTAAGATAAACATCCTTATGTATGACTCTCTATTTGAATCACTGATTTGGAAATAAATAGCTTATAGTCCCTTGTTTAATCACAAAAGCAATTTATTATATGATTTATTTACTCTTGCTAATATCCAGTTATAGCAACAGAAATATTTTGGTAAGCAAAAATCACTTGTAGATTTATAGCAAAATCTTGGTTCTACTCCAGGTTTCAAACATGACAAACCTCTGATAATAATTTTACTACAGTGAAAATTCTAACTCAGAATATGAGACCTGCCTAGAGCTCTACAACAGCAACGATTTTTATCTTGCTCCTTACAAGTCTTCATTGTCTAAGAGGATGTGCACATAGTTAACAATATGCAGTGAAAGAGGAAGAGAGGGAGGAAAGGGAGAGGGAGAAAGAAGACCAGGAGGGAGGGAGGAAGGAAAGAATAAAAGAAAAAAAAATGAGTCAGAAAACAGACCTTACATTGCAGGTAAAGTTTATTGAATTGCCATGATGAAAAGAAAATAAAAATCTAATGTTGGCAAAGAATATATTCAGAATATTCTCAGGGAAATTCTTTTTTTTTATTGTTATTTATGTCTTTTACATTTTGTATTCCCCTTGGGCAGCCCACCATCAATTCACCCGTGATCCATCTCCATGGTCCCCTGTATTCTCCTCTCTTCCATTTTGTGACCTTATACTCCCCTCCCCCCACGCCCCCCACCGCTGAGTGTCTCTCTCTCACCCAGCCTCCCTATAGTCCTGTTATAAGTGAAACCATTCGATATTTTTCTTATTCTTTCTGGCTTATTTCACTGAGTATGATTCCCTCTAATTCCATCCATGTCACTGCAAATTGCATGTGTTTATCTTCTTTCCATGCTGAATAGTATTCCATCGTGTATATGTACCACATCTTCTGAATTCAATCATCTATTTTTGGACATCTGGGTTGCTTCCATACCTTTGCTATTGTGAATAGTGCCGCAATGAACATATGGGTGCATATATCCTTTCGGATTAGTGTTTTTGTGTCCTTTGGGTAAATTCCCAAAAGTGGTATTGCTGGGTTGTATGGGAGCTCCATGTTTAGCAGTTTGAGGAATTGCCATACAGCTTTCCATAGTGGTTGGACCAGTTCACATTCCCACCAGCAGTGTAGAAGAGTTCCTTTTTCTCCACATCCTTTCCAGCATTTGTTGTTGCCTGTATTTTTAATGTGTGCCATCCTCTCAGGTGTGAGGTGGTATCTCATAGTGGTTTTGATTTGC
>PVIJ01002730.1:0-152185 GCA_004024925.1 Scalopus aquaticus | reverse complement strand
TTATGGCAATTCTGAATTCTTTATCTGTTAGGCAGATGTAATCTTCTATGTCCATATTATTGGGTTCTGAAGAAGGATTTTCTTTCTGTGGTGTATTGTTTTGAGGGTCATTTGTAATTTTTTTTCTTCCTGTTGTTGGCCTTCTGCTTTGCTCTGATCGTTGCATTCCTGTGCTGTTGGTGCCAGCAGGCATGGTTCTTGGTTCTACTTGCTAGAGGGCAGCAGCGGCTCGGAGCGCACGACCAGAGGGTGGGGGCGTGGCTGCGCGCGAGGGGCTGGGGGGTGGGGGCGTGGGCGGTGCAGGCAGCTGGAGAGCGGGCGGGGCGCAGGTGTTTGCGCGGCTGGAGGGCAGGGGCATGGCGGTGCGGGGCGTGCACGCCTGGAGGGCTTTGGCTCGCCTCGGTGGGGTTGCCCTGACCTGGCTCCCTCTTCTGTACGGGGCAGAGCGGGAAGTGCCAACCGAGCGCGACTTTTGTTCCGCAGTTCTCCGGCGCCTGGAGGGCAGTTGCGGCAGCCTAGCCCACTGTCTTTTTCTGTGGGTTATGAAGCTGACCGACTCCCGCTGTAATTCTCTGCGAGCAGCGCAGTAGAACTGCCTCGGGAGCTCTCCCTCTCTTGCGCAGGGCAGGTCAGAAAGTTCCTATGGCATGCGGCTTATGTCCTGTGTTTTTCCCACACCTGTAGCTGGGAGATTATTTTTTTCCTTTTTTCTCCCACGTTTCCTCCAGTGGTTAGCTATTAATAGTGTCACTGAAGGGGTGGGTAGACCACTACCCCAGAGTTCTGTTCCAGACAGGAGCTAGAGTGCTGGCTCCGTAATGGAGGTGGGGGGAGAGGCCACACCGTGGCTGCCCGGGGCTTTGTTCCGTGTCCCACCAACTTTCCCAGTGCACTCTGCCCTCTCCAGGGCTCTGTTGCTACCTGGAGGGACTGCTGGTGTCAGTCTTGGGTTTTATCACTCTGCCGTGCCCGGGAAAACGCCTCTGCTCATCTTTTTTTTTTTTTTTTTCCGGGTTTCCTCAGGTGCCTCTTGTCTTGGTCTCCTGGTCTGGTTTTGTGTTGCGGGGAGGGGAGAGGGGATCTGGTGGTTCTTTCTTCTCCTTAATCAGTCTTTTTAGCTTCTTTCCAAGTTCTACTCACCTGTGAGGGTGTTAGATTTATGTAGCATTTCTGGATCTTCTCTGGGTTTGGCTGATGTCTCTTTCTAGGCAGCTTTTCTTTTGGGAGAGTTGATACTAGCGTCCCTTCACCGCCATGTTGATGGCGTCACTCTGTTCATATCAATTATTGATAATGTAACTAGAGATTAGAAATTAGAGAATTTAATGAGACAACCGTAGTTAGTATTATAATATTAGCACTAAGAAGCTTACAATTCTATCAGGTATCATACACATTTTCCATTCAGTAAGTAGTGGGTTTGCTAGAAAAATGAAATGTACCAAGATATGAATTACCCTCATCACCAAACCGCATTCCCTTTCAGGTCTCATTTGTGCAGTACAGTGACGAGGTCAAGTCTGAGTTCAAGCTGAATACATACAACGACAAGGCCCTCGCCCTTGGGGCTCTCCAGAATATTCGATACAGAGGTGGAAACACAAGAACAGGTACAGACAGAATATATTTAGACCTTCACTGTCAAAGTATTTGGAGTAATAGAACTGAATGTACCATCCTTATCAGATGGGCATTGCTACTGGCATTTGGACGGTTTTCAGTGAGATAACACAAAATTATCCCTTGCCACATTCTATAGGCAAGGCTCTCACATTTATCAAGGAGAAGGTTCTAACCTGGGAGAGTGGCATGAGAAAGAATGTCCCCAAGGTGCTGGTTGTGGTGACAGATGGCCGGTCACAAGATGAGGTCAAGAAGGCGGCTTTTGTCATCCAGCAGTCAGGTAAGCACAGGCGCTGCCTTGGGGTGCGCTCATTCTTGTAACAGTTTTAAATGTTCAGGAATGATTGTAAAAGACCAAAATTACTGGTTTTATTTTATTGTTTTACTCTGTGTTATATACCCTTCTAATGTCAGTTTCTATTTAATTATACAATGGTTTGGTAATTGCTCAAAATGACATGGGACAGTCTGTATAAGATGTGACTCAGTGCCTATCAAAGATAAACCTAATTTCCTCAATGAGTGGAAGGCTCTAGAAAACAATAATGATCTGAAGGAAGTTTCTTGCCATAGTAGGAGTGCTGGTTCTTCATGCTGGCTCTTATGCAGAAAGAGAGAGACAAAAGGTTTAGCACATCCTTGCAAATGCAGACTATATTCCCATTGCCCAAAGGTTCCCTGCAAAGGCTAGTGAGGCCTCAGGGAGATACCTCCGAGGTAGATCTAGGTAACCAAACATCCTGAGACCCTCCTGATGGCACTGCACTTTGGATTAGTTACTTAGGCTTGCTAAGTATGAAACCAGGTCTTTCTAGTACTTGTTTTAACCTCCCTCCTCCCCTCAGAGTCCAAGGTGAACCTATTTTAAAATTCTGTACTGAACATGATCTACTGTAGAAAATTACAAAGTACTTCATTACATGAAATTTGTCATCTGCTCATAATAGGGTTATCTTTGGTTTTTGACTGAAAATATGAGTCTTGCTTGGCACTAAGATTGTTCTTTGCGATTAGCTTCTTGTAAATTATTACCATTATATTATGACTTGAGCATATTTCTGTATATTTTGGGCATCTGGCTGATTTAAATTTGGATTATGAAGATTTATTCCTCAGATTAACTTTATTTCCAATTATATATCAAATTCCGTATATAGTCTATTTTTTTCCTGCTGTCAAATTAAGCTTTTGGAGTAAAAACTTTGTTTTGTGTATTAACCTAAATAAATGAAAGATTATTACCAGTGGGAGTTGTAGATTCAATTTTAAAAGAGGTCAAAGTTGCTGTCTTTGAGCTTGAGTTTGTTGAGAAAATCAATTTCAAGAATTCACTTTTTTAAATGAGTCCATTCTTGGTATCTGAGTCACAGAAACTTAAAACATTAGTAGTGCCTGAGGGAATAGCAGAATTCTTAGGATTGTGGTTTTCTGGTCATGTTAAGTCCTTTTGCTGTTCATCTATTAAATAAATGAATAAATAAATGTTTATCTATTTGTTGGGACTTTAGGAAATGCATTTAATTGAATCTTACAAGCCAGAAAATAGGTAAACCTATAAATAAGTAGTTATTCATTAGAGTATGTTATCAATTAAAAGGACTTGCTGATTATGCTGAGAAAATACAGCACCATTTCTGATAAAATGTATTTGAAATTGTTAAAGTAGTAATGGATGAAAAGTGTGTGTGTGTTGGGGGGTTGTCTGTAATTCACTCTATAAACACTGCTCCACAGGGTTCAGTGTCTTTGTCGTTGGCGTGGCTGACGTTGACTACAATGAGCTTGCCAACATTGCCAGCAAACCAAGCGAAAGGCATGTGTTCATTGTGGATGACTTTGAATCTTTTGAGAAGATAGAAGACAACCTCATTACATTCGTCTGTGAAACTGCCACTTCAAGTAAGTCAGGATCCACGTGGATCCACAACCTCACTTATTTGGAAAAATAACTACTTAGCGGACAATTCTCTATCCTATATGAAAATGAGTCTTTGCATAAATAGGTCCTGGGAAATCACTTGAGATCCTGATGAATCACTGTTCCTATTGAGACCATGTGAAATGTGTGCCTGTCATCAGTTCATTTTTAGACTTGAAGATGTAATACTCCTTGTATGGAAATAAAGTGCTTTAATATATCCTTTTCCCACCATTCCAATGCCTATGGCATTTCACTAAATTAACATTCATCTTAAAAATGTTCTTATAGGTGGTATTTTTGTGAGATGAAGGTTTTCTCTATTACTAATCAATTGGTATTTATTCTGTCAACATCTGTGCTTCAAAGAGCAATGAAAAAATTGACCTCTGTGTATGGGTGTGCATGGGTGTGCACACTCCATTGAAATATACTTAGTTTCCATTTGGATTTTTTGGGGATGTAGATTTTTCTTGTTAAACCAAGATCTCAAATTCAATTTTTAAAATATAGCAAAAAAAAATTGTGTGAAGAATAAAGATTGATTGTTATTTTATCTTCTTGCTTTTTCATTAGCACAGATCCTTGAGATATTGGATTATGGAGACAGTTATGTAGCTAAGATCCTTGATCTTAGGCAGGGCTATGGTCTACAAGTATTATATGTTCCCCTACTAAACTCTATATTAAAAACTCAGAACTCTGGTTAGAGGTGGCAGTAGGAAACAAATCTTAAGGTTTACTAGGAAAACTCTGAAGCTTAGAATAGACTTGCACTAGTGAAAGTGGGTGGAGCTGTCTCCCCCTGCTTCAGGTGGCCCTGAAAACTACCCTCCCAGCTCTGGAGCCCAGAGTAAATGCCTTTGCATACTTATTGCTGTTATGCAATGTTTAACAGCCAGTGTGAAGCTCAGGAGCATTGGCGGAGAAAGCGTTGGATAGGGACAAATTTCTATCTGTGCATAAATCTAAAATTTCTCAGGAGAAATGTTCTTCGATCCATTGAAAAACATCTGAAAAATTTCCCCTTTAATTCAATTTGCTACTCGTAAGATTACTAAAATTCCAATGGGGCAGGAGAATGTTGAGAAAACACTGCTTATAGTGGTCAGTACATAATCTCTCTCACAAGTTTATAAGAAAGGTTAGTTTTTATAAATGACTGAACAACTTTCTTACTTTATATATGCATGTGGATGCCTTCTGGGATATAGAACGCTTGTGTATCAGGCCAGTGAGTTGTACTAAAGCACCTGTGTGTTGCAGGTTGCCCTCTCATTTACTTGGATGGCTACACCTCACCAGGTAAGCATTTGTACGTTGGGCTAATTTATTTCAGGATTTAACAAGCATAATAATATTGCTTCCATTTCAATAATTTCTTTTCTTTTTTTTTTAATGTAAAGGTTTTAAGATGCTTGAAGCATACAACCTGACAGAAAAGAATTTTGCTTCTGTACAAGGAGTCTCTTTGGAGTCAGGGTCTTTCCCCAGCTATTCAGCTTACAGGCTTCAGAAGAACGCCTTTGTGAATCAGCCTACAGCGTGAGTGTGACAAAAGAAGTTCCTTTTTTCTTTAATGGGTGACACACTTTTCTGAGATTCTTGGAATCTGTGCTGACTTCTGAGTATCCTGGGACTTTAGGGCTGTGAGAAGACTCCTTAAGGACAACATTGGCTAGTTTCCTTAAATAAAATTGGGTTAAGTGTCTTCTATCAGGTCACACAGGGGGACTAGGACTCAAGCCTTGTAGTCCCACATCCGGGAACCTCAACCTGGTTTTGTGGTCCTGTGGATGACTGACCCCTTTGAACTGACGGCTTGGAATGTAGTTCTGCTTCTTCTGAGGGAGGCTGTTTAAACAGGAAGGCAACTTATTATTTTGAACATTTCTCCCTGCGGTGCAGAGGAACTGGATGGAGTGAGAGCAGAATGAAAGCAAGCATGCTTTTTAGTGTTTCAGACCTCCAGAAGATGAAAGACTGTGGCGGTTTTGCTTGTCCACGATCAGACAGGCAGTGGTTAGTTTTTATTGGCCAGTGCTTTGGCAATCTGTTGGGTAGCTCGAGATGTTATTTTATTACATGAAAGTTTGCACGTGGCCACGATAACCAAAATATGTATTTCCTATTCATTAAAATGAGAACATTTTAATGTTGAAAGATATGTGTTTGGCAATGTATGGAGGGAAAAGAACACGAAGAAATAAAGCTTTCAGAAACTTAAGACGGGGTCAGAAAATGATGTCTGAAATTTGAAATACCCTCGGAAAGCTGGTGAAAAATTCTGATTAAAACCAAAGCTAATTTCTTTTAAAGAAGTACAGATTGTATTGTTGTAGGTTGACCCACCAAGTTCTTTCTTTTATGGCTGACCACACTGGTTCACAGTTTTACATTTTTTCACTGTTCCTTGAGACCCAGTGTTTTACCCTCAGTCACCTCAAGTTAAGATTCCTACATTTTAACTTCGACAGCCTGTGTCCTCTCAAGAGTTAAAACTTGTGACTAAAAAAGGCATAAATGCAATTAAAATATTCTTTTCATGAGCGCTCATTCAGGAAGAAGTAAAAAAAAATGGGTAGATGAGAGATTAATACAGAAAAGATATTTTTAACATCGAGTGTTATGAAGAGAGTAGGTTTTTGAATGTGCAAAAGTCATCATGTCAGCTTTTCCAGAGGATGTGTTTTAAGAAACAGGGAGCATTATGTTCCAGAAGTAATGTGGTAGTAGGACATAACTCAAGAGATATTCTGGATTCTTTGTTGTGGAGGAATAGCTTCTTTCTGTCAAAGAGTTGACTATGAAGGCCGTCAATATTATTAAACGGTCTCAGACAAAACCCATCAATTCTACTTCAAAGAGTCCCTAAAATAATGGTCAACTCAATTCTGGAAAGACTTATGGGAGCACATTTTTTTCTCTGTCTAAATGCCTAGTTGCCAAGAAATATTTCCTTTTAATTGAATCACATCCATTTAACATCATTAAATGTTTTCACATGTACAGGGCCTTAACATTTACTGTTGGCTTTGTTTTAGGGAACATGTGAACTCCTGGAGATTATTTGATTTCAAGGGGGGAATTTGGAAGTATAAAAACTAATAGAGATTAGATGGAGAAATTAAAACCATCTTACTTAAAACTAACCCTGACATTGGAAATTAAGTATATTAGTAAAATTCATTTTCTTTAAATCACAAGCATTGATATAATATTTATCACTTTAAAATTATTCTGTAATTTTGTAATTTTATATTTCTAGAAAAAATAGTTATTAGCAATAGTATAAGAGATCATTTGGGAATTCTTCAGACTTTTGTGACTTTTTTAGGTTATAAATAATCTATTATTCACACATACTGGATCTTTAGTGTTTGTTTTTTGATGTCGTTCCAAAATTTTCCCCCTTCTAATATGTAGCCAGATCATTATAAATGGTTTCTAATAATACCTATAATGATATTCTGGTCCAAAAGTTTAAAAGATTCTCTATTTCTGATGAGAAATCCTTATTTACTAATCCATCCATTCATTCATTCATTTATTTTGCTTTATTCAACAGAGAGCTACACCCAAATGGACTCCCTCCTTCATACACGATTATATTACTGTTTAGACTTCTTCCAGAAACTCCCAGTGATCCTTTTGCAATTTGGCAAATCACAGACAGAGACTATAAACCACAAGTTGGAGTAATTGCAGATCGTAAGGAATTTTATCTTATTTTAAGGCACATACGTATATATTTTTATTATGTTCCCTTTTCCTTCTCTTTTTCTTTATGAAACTTCTGGATACACACACACACACACACACACGCGCACACGTATTTACTTGACACATGCTTTTGTATTTAAAGCTTTTGAAATTTATCAGTAAGTATTCTAAATACATTTTATCTCAACTAAAAATGTTGCATTTTTTTAAATCTGTCCAACAAATTTGCTAATACTGTCAATATAAAGTGTATCATGCCTGTGACTTAATAATAATCATATGTTGATTACAGCTTCTAGCAAGACATTATCATTCTTTAATAAGGACACAAGAGGCGAGGTACAAACTATTACATTCGACACTGAAGAAGTAAAGACATTATTTTATGGAAGTTTTCATAAGGTAAAAAGAAGATTTTTTTTTGTTATTTATAGAAAAAATATAACTTAAAAATTTAAGTATTTTTATGATTTATTTTGTTTTTAAAATGTCTTGTTAAATTGGTAGAAGTATAGCTATGTCTTTTAAAAACGAAATCTTTTTTTAGTGAAATTAATTCAAAGAAAATTTAAAAGAAAACAATGATTCTACTAGTCAGGAGATAACTACCATTAACATTTAGATATATTTTCAGTGCTTTACCTTTCCAAATTTGAATCATGTTGTATATACAATATTACATGTCTATTTTTTCTACCTACTATTTTATTGTGAACTGTTATGTCATTTACCTTCAAAAATTTGATTTTTGTAAATTGTATTTTAATTGATAAAATTATTCTTTTGTAGAACACAGTGAGCTTTTTGTTCGCTTGCTTATTGAAATTACAAACATGCTAGTCCAGAAGTTATCATGATCCACCAAAATAATTAGCATAAATATGTATGAGATTAACTTTTACACAAACACTCTTAAGAACTTGCTAAAAAATATCTTATTGAAAGATCTAAGTCACATCAGTAGGGGGATTATCTCTTCTTGTTGATCTTAATTCTTTGTATGCAATGTCTAGAGGATAATTGAAGCTTTCTATGAGGTTTCTAAAGGATGATTAATTGACAAATTAGAATACTGAAATTGAGAGCATTAAAAATGAAAAGGCCAATTTATGTTGTGAATTTTTTTTAAGTTATTTGCTTCATTCATTGAGTTTACAGGAGTTAACTTGTGTACAAAGGGTCTAAAATTTCTCCAGTATGGTGCACAAAAAGATTAGTCTTCATACATAAAAGGCAGTTTAATCTAATTCTCAAGTGAAAATTGAAGAACTTTTCTGTCCTTGGTTAAATTTAGCTGTACTTCTTGCCAGTTCTACTCTTGAGAATCTTGTTTTTTTCCTAAAAATATTTTCTTATTCATGAATTAGATTTTTGATAAAGATGGAAAGGGACTTTTCCTCACAGAGTGCAAAGATGCATCAAGTGTGAGAAGAGACACATTGGAGAGAAGCCAAAAAAAATAAAATCTGCATATACTGGCATACTTCACAGTTCACAGGCATTCATGGTGAAGTGCAGTAAAGTAATGCCTCATTGCAAAAAAAAAAAAATATATATATATATAATGCCTCATTGCAAAGAAAATTTTAGGTTGACAGTTATTACCTTCAACTGATCCTTATTTGATAATAGATGGCAAAATTCTTATGAACTTTTTTGGCTTATTGGTACACCTATTAAACTTGCATTTGAATAGCTTGCTAAAAGGACTATTAATTTTTATCCACATCCACTGAAAATGTTAGAAATTTAGTCTTCTATTAACCAATTAATTGCCATTTAGGTACAATTATTTCTTAATTTTCATCTATCATGGAATGTTTCACTTTACATAAACAAAGAGGGGAGATTTTGTAGAGGACTATAGAGACAATCATTAATTTTGCAAATCAAGATAATTATTTCTTTGACATTCCATTGTTCACTTGTCTTTATAGAGGGGTATTTGTATTTCTAGGTTTTACAGAATACCTCTTTCTCCTCACAAGCTTTACCCCCCTCAAGTTATATATCTTCTTTAAAAGAAAACTCTTGTATTAGTTTCTCCTCTTCTTTTTGTTATGCTCTTTTTCCCCTTTTCATTCTCCTAATTCATTCTTTTAACTTACTGTCAATATATCCCATTGATTCAAGTCCCAATTGCAATTACTATTGGCTATTTACATTCTTTGTAATCCAACGATTCAAACACTTTTCTTACATTTTCCATCTAAGACCTGAAGTTCTTCAACCTTTGCATGAGAAAGAGGGGTATACCGTGATAGCAGGATAATAGTGAAAATGATAGGCAGGCGTCTTCTTGAGGATTTTCTTCTCCATTTGTGTGTAACAGATGACACAGATCAAAGTGAGAAATTTATAAGATGAAAACATGATATAGGTAAAAACTAAAGTTTTAGGGAATGGCAGGGTTTGGGAAGGGAGATGAGTTGTCAAGAGTGTTCCAGTTTCTTTCAACTGGTCTATAACCAATGTTTTACAGTTGGGAAATGGTCCCTAAATACTTAGGACAATATTCCACAGATGAAGAACTCACTCTGAAATGATATTACTCATGTATTTAAAGTGTAGTAAAACATATTGAATAAATTACAGCAAAATATGCTTTTCGCATGTGTTTCATTATGGTTAGCACTGAATGACAAGTGTATAAGAGTTTTGAATTTGATATATTTTTTCTGGTTACTGTGATTTTTCAAATACTTTGTGAATGTTTCTCTTTGAGGTTGTTTATAGAAGAGCCAACAAATAAGTTTTAGTTCTTATTAGATAATAAATATCTTGGGAATACTTGTATGATGTTCTTGAATCTAATATTAGGTGATTGCTCTGGGGACATTTAAAAGTCTTTCTTATTTTTGGTAAGCCACATGTCACTTTATATAAAAACAATATGTAATTCATATTTTCCACTTACAGGTGCACTAAATTAGTGTTTTGGTGGTGAATCAGTGTAGGAGAAATATTTACTGTTTAAAATCATCTCTTGAAATTGTTCTTATGCTTACTGATTCCAAACATTTAAGGAAATTTCCATTTAACTGAGAGTTAAGCTTTTCAAAGTAATTAAGTGCTTTCTTGAGTATTTGTATTGTGATAAATGGAAATTATGACCATCACTATAAACTCAGATTACCTGTAACTTCTTTACATTGTTTAAATACAAATGTGCTATTAATTATCTGTTCTAATAGATTTCTTACAATTTCAAGTGTCCTCAATATAAGACAAAAAATAAATCAATGTGAACTTCTTTCCTTATAAAGAAGTTGAATCCTGAATTTTATTGATTTCCAGAGTTGAATCTTATAGAAGATGTGCTAAATTTTTGCTATGTTAGGTATCTATGTATATAGGGTGCAAGTTCTTTTTGCCTGAGGTCAGGATAATAAGTCTAAAGTTGTATTTAACAAAATTAATGGAGAACAGTTGATATTTTGCTCTGAGTATAATGATATATGAATGATTTATTAATTTCTGTTTGGTAGTTCTTTATAGTTTACAAATTTATCTCATCTACTATATTTCCTCTGGCTATCTTAATAAGAGTACACAGTGGGAAAATGAGAAATTATGCATGTATATGTGGATGAAGGAAAATGACATACACAGAGGTTAAGTGGCTTATTTAATTTCAAAGTGTTAATAAATGACATTATTGATATTGTAACATGGATCTTGGATTTTTGGTCAAAAACTTGAGTTTGGATGAGAATAGCTTAAAGAAAATACTTTTTTTTTTTTTTTTTTTTTGGTCTGTGATCTGAATTATGCAAAAGCTAGCCAATTTGTTGGTAGAAATTTTTATAATGGAAACAAATGCTCATTTTTAGGTTCATATTGTAGTGACCCCCAAAAGTGTTAAGATTTACATAGACTGCTATGAAATTATAGAAAAGGACATCAAGGAAGCTGGAAATATCACAACTGATGGTTTTGAAATTCTTGGAAAACTTGTTAAAGGAGAGAGAAGATCAGCCACAGTAAGTGACACATTTAAATCTTCTGGGTACCTTGTGTTAAGATTGAAATGACATTTTTAAAGCAACTCAGTGATTTATTTTTCTCCTTAGCGAGTTTTAAATTACCATTTTTTTTTTTGTTCATATTGAATCATTGGAAAAGTTACATTGAGAAAACACAAAACTGACAGCCCATAATAGTGTGCTTCACCATTAGAAATAAGATGTGAGGGCACCAGAGAACATTACATTATTATCTTGAAACAGGATAAAATAGAAATAGCTGCCAAGATAACCAGTGAAATCGAAAATAATTCATTTTTGTTGTTCAAAGACAGTAATTATTAGTACACATTTGTTCAGTGAGGACATTGAACATGTGTGGACATTGGCTGTGACCATCATTGCAACCCGGGCTGCTCACCGCGGGTCATCGTGTCTCAGAAGGAAGAGCCGTGTGGAGCGGCAGCCAACTGACTGCACCGTTCTCAGTTTCGCTCTCTCAGGCATGAGGCGGGAGTGTGCCTCCTCCATTTCCAATGTTATCAGCTAACAAAATTTTAAATGTAAAGCTTTCACTGTACCAGGCTTTCTTAAGTTCCTGTCAAATGTCAGTCAGTAACAATATTGTTCTAAAAACAAAGTTAACCATCTTTGATTCCTATTTTTTTTAAGTTTATTTATTTAGCTTTCTTCCTTGGACAGAAGTCTCATTTCAAAAATGAAATCTTTATTCCATAATATAGAAATAATTAGTGCAAATGTAATATAATTATTATGAAAATCCAGACTTCGTTGAACATTGGGGTAATTACATTAGGTTTTTAATAGAGTGGCTATATCCAAACAATCTTTTCCTTTTTATCAAAAAAATTTGGTTTTTAAAATGTGGAAAGATAGAAAATATTTAGTTTTTTGAAACAGTGAAGCTGAGGGTAACCCCAAAATTTTTAGATAATCTCTAGCTCAAAAAATTATGAAGAGTGTGACTTTTAGAATAAGTGACGAATGGTTCTTTAATTTTAATTATTTTTTTAGGACCACTCTACTTATTTATCTATTATTTTTAAAATTATACATTTTATTTTTTGTTAATTTATTTTTAGTTGAAATAATACTAGGGGTAGTGTTACTTTTCTACAATGGTAGACTCTTAAAGTTGATTTAAACATTAAGTAAATTTAAAGCACATAAAATAAACATTAAAGGAATTAGTGTTCTCTTACAAACCTCAATCAAACATTTCATTTTAGCCAAGGAAGTGAGCCAGAAGTGGGAATTTCACAAAGGCATTTCACTTCACTTTTTCTCTTAAGCATGGGTTTTTATGTTTTTTTCCCTTGTGAAACAAGGATCACTTCCCCTCAAGGACTTGCATCCTTGAGCAAGTCTATGTGAGAAGTTGACAGATTAAAACGCAGAAATGTTAATATAAAATGTTTTTCATGCATCTTTAGCTGATGTTGCTGTTGGTTGTTTGCAGTTCCAAATCCAGAATTTTGACATTGTCTGCAGTCCGGTGTGGACCAGTAGAGACAGATGCTGTGATATTCCCTCTAGGGTAAGTAAAGTAGGATTGAATCCTGTTGTGGTTTAACAGACCCCCAGGAATAATCTTGGGACGTGGATGGTCTGGGAGAGGAAGTAGCACTCAGCAACTGCACCTCCATGATGGAGCCAAGGGACCAGTGTTCTGTGTGTGTGCATCAGCTAAAAGAGCTCAGGCCAGTGACCCTCCTGCAGAAGCTAAGAATGCACAAGACCACATCTGGAAATTCTCCATGACTGCCAGGATGGTTATATATAGTTAGAAAAGTCCAGCTAAGTCAGTGTGTTTGATAGACCTCTGTATTGCAACCCCCCTCCTGTTACTTGTAAATATCAACATTTTGCAGAATAAGCTATCACCTCACTGATTATCTAAGGTTTATGGTAGAAATACCATATCTTTTTTGAGATGACTTTTCCCCATAGTATCTGTGTGACAGTAGTAGTTACAAAGTGGAATGCTGATGATGGATTGAAGCTTTTGGCAAGCAATGAACTGCATCCATACACAGGATTATTGCGCATTATTTATTCAACAGATATTTATTGAGCACCTATTATAAGCTAGGCACTCTTCTGTTTGCTAGGTTCACAGCAGTGAAAAATGAACATTCTAGTGAAAGAAAGGGAGAGACAAAGAATGAACAAGTAGATATATAATGTGTTAGAGAGTGAAAAGTCCTAGGATGAAAAACAAATCTAGATAAAGGATAGATGAGAACCACGTGGGGGCCACTAGCCCTGAGTGATAAAGTGAGATTTAAGCAGATTCCTGAATTTAGCAAGGGGGGGGGTGGCAATGTGGATGAAGAAAGAAGAGCATTCCAGATAGAGGGAAATGTAAATGCAAAAGCCCTAAGGCCACATAGTGTCCCAAATATCTGAGAAACTTTAGTCTATCAGTGGGGGTGGGGCAGAGTAAGAAGGAGAAGGAAGGTGGTGACAATGAAATGGACCGGTGGTGGGTGGTGGTGGTGGGGTGTCGGCTTTTGGGACACAGCAGGCCTGGTTATCCATGGACAGAATTTTAGATTTTGCTCTGACTGAAATGGGAATACATATCTGAGCTATTCAGCATTTCTCCAACACCTGATTAGAGGAAATTGTATTAAGCTACCAGTGGTTTCAGTTATTTTGTAAATATTTGTCAAGTGAGGTTTTCTGAAGTAAAACATGAGAACAAACAAGATTCAATCTAAGACTATTTATAATGGTAACTACTGATAGAAATTATTTCTTCAAATTGGGAAATGGATTTCCTTGTGTAAATAAGAAAAGTCGGGTGGGGGAATGGGAAGTCATTTTGCTTTAAATTTATAGGTAAATATTTTTTTCTGAAATTTTAGAGAGATGAAGCAAAATGCCCTGCTCTTCCAAATGCTTGCACTTGCACACAGGACAGTGTGGGCCCGCCAGGACCACCAGGGCCTGCGGTAAGGAAATGGAAAGAGTCCCTTTTGTGTTTCTTGTAAAATCTTTGAATTATCGTCCTTTTGCCATTGTGAGTGTACAATATGCTTTCAGCCACCCGTGATTTCTGGGGCAGAGCAAGCCAGATTGCATACCGTTTTTGCAGTGTGTTTTGAGATCTAGAATAGAGTAAATCATGAAGAAATCCACACAGGATCGAATGACATTGGCTGGTTGAAGAGCTTTTGTTTTAAAGATGTGAATAAGCTTTTCATGTGTAACCACCTAATCTTGAAAATTCCTTACATTTCCTGAAAGCTTCTGATATGTATGTTATGAAGACACGGCTGAGAAGTTTATCTTTACAACTTGCTCAGAACCTAGGATATGTGGATATTATGCATGAAAATAACTGATAAAGAGGATAATTAGCATAGATGATGATATTATATATTCTGGGTTATTATATACTGGGGATTGGAATAATTTAAGTAAGAAGACTAACCACGCTAGTCATGGAAGGAGGGACTAAGAAAGTACAAAGTAAAAACAATCACAGTGTAGTCAGTCATAGATCTCATTCACCAGTGTAAGATCTCTTGATTAACATGAGTAGCTCAGAGATTCTCAGGACACCAAATTTTACTATACTTGGGCCATAGCAAATAATGCAGATTGATTTTAAATTAGTTAGAAGCAGCTCCTAACATACAGAATCAAAACATCACTGGAATTACCATCATCTACATTTTATTAACTTTTTATTGACTTAGTTGATGTGTATTTGTAATCATAGAATTATGTCTTGGTAGCCACTGAGAGATGCTTTTGAGAAGTAGGGATTTTTCCCCCTCTTGCTGTGAGATAGCATTTTTGGGCGTCACTGCAGTATTTTTTTCCTTTTTGTTCAGAGGTCTCTAAATTCCTCTTACTTAAATACATGGTCTGAGATTCTGAGAGATTTAAAATATTTTTCTTTTTGCATATTACTTTCTCCAAAGAATAAATGTACATAATTTCAAAGTAGATATTTCTCTTGAATTAAATAATGTTTGTCTTTTTGCATAAATCTCAAATTTTCAATTAACTTTGACATTTACCATTAATAAGGAAACAGCAGAATTTAAAAATGAGAAAGTTAGCATTTACAAAGTTTTGAAATTTTCATTCCTCACATATTTCTTTGATATGAAATATTTACTTCAATGTTTTGTAACAGTAACTATAAGTATTTTAGAATTGGAGAAATATTATCTGGAGAATGTATTGCTTCTTGAAGCATTTATATATCAACTTCTCTGTACTTGCCTTATGTTCATACTAAAACGTGCTCTTACTATGTATTTTAGGGAGGACCTGGTGCTAAAGGTCCAAGAGGTGAAAGAGGTATCAGTGGGGCTGTTGTAAGTATATTTTACAGTGCATTTAAATTTTCATCTACATGTTGAAGTCTGGTGATTCAAATTTCTGTTAAGGGGGTGTATTGAGCAAGTTGGCTCAAGTTTAGTCTACCTATGCTATTATAGTGACCTCTGTCTTATTTTCAGAGATCAAAATGATGGGTTAGACTAGCCAGGGAAAGAAATATATAAGGTAGCATATCGCTGTAGGAATTGCACATGTGAGATCTGTGAAAGAATCTCAGGACTCTGCCAGCACATGGGGAAGCAGACGGGGTGACCTGGCCACTCTATTAGAAGACCCAGCAGGAAACAATCCTTCTAGAGAGTTGGGGAGGATTGGGAGCAGTTCTGCTGTGTCATTGTTCATCTGTCTCAGAGAAAGAGTTGTGTGGTCAATCTGTGTTCACTTGGGCGTTATTGTTCCCTTTTCCCAGTTCCACACTGGCCTTGTATGAGACAACTTAGGCCTCTCTGGGGAATATTTTATGAAGATAATGTACAGTCTTAATAGCACTGTAGTCACAGTCTCACTAATGATAAACTAACCCAGTTAGGGAAGGGGGAAGCTGAGATGCTAACCCAGGCTGACACCACGTTTGTACCTTTTCCACAGTGTAAAGAAGCTCCAGCAGACTGTCTACTCTTTAGATATCTGTCCTTTGTACATCAATATTAGTCCAAGAAGTAAGCCCTAATCTAAGAGGAATCAGGACTAGCCTAAAATAAGTAAAATCCATTGAAATTTAGCTTTGCTTTCATATGAATCCATGAATATACATACATGAATGCTATATTCAATGATTTCCTTTGAAAATTGGCTCCTGCTATTACTTTTATGGAAATTTAAGTGCTCTTGTGAATATATTGTACCTTCCAGTGGTCTTTTAATGAGTAATGAAGGGAAGAAAGGAATGGCATTAATAAATATTTTTGAAGATGTAGATTTCTAAAATGTCTGCAAAGACGGTATGATGCTAGTGTCTTAGAGTTATGAAGATGAGCTTTTGAGTGGACGTTAGCATTGGAAAGGCACCCCATGACTTTGTGACTGTTTTCTCTCATGTATTTTAGGGACCTGCTGGCCCTCGTGGAGATACAGGTCCTCCTGGTCCCCAGGGTCCCCCAGGCCCCCAAGGACCCAATGGACTCTCTATTCCTGGAGAACAAGTAAGCACAAAAACTTTCTGTACTAATGAGGGTAGTGGATTGAGATTGAGTTTAACTGGAACATTTTTTATTGTGTTTTGTAAAATTCAAATGTTTTCTCAGAGAAAGCAACAGGGCTAGTCATTAAGATAACTTTCCGTGTCTATAATTTCAGGTATGTAAGTAGTATATAAATAAACTATGTAGAAAAAAATTATTGCTACTTATTTGACCTTTAGTTTTTTTAAAAAATAAGTAATGCATGTACTTTTCTATATCCAGAAAACTTTGAAACTGATTTCAATCTGGGGCAGCCCTGGAATCTTTTTCTAATATTTATGACCACCAAAGCAAGAAGTGTTATTTAACTAGGTTATTACTTCTTTCACATTTTTCAAATAAAATTTCTTACCATTTGTTATAAATGCTAATCTGAATTTATAAAAGGTTTATTTATTTATTTATTTATTTTTATTTGTGTCTTTTACATTACTGTATATTCCCTGTAGGTTTCCCACCACCAATTCACCCGTGAACCATCACCACAGTCCCCTGTGCTCACCTCTCCCCTGTTCTGAGCCCCAATCCTCCCCCCTCTCTTGCTGGTTGACACTCTTGTATTTGTAAAAGGTGTTTTACATTTTAAGGGTTATACTTAATTTAAAACTACTAACTTTTTCCTCATCCTTAAGATAAAAAATATAGTCCATGGATAAGAAACGATAACTGGCATAGTTCTTTAAGTTTAAAGTCCATTTTAAGATGCCACAATAAAAACAAATACATTTTGTTGGCATTTAGAGGGAAAAATAAGCCATATTAGAGAGAGAAATAAGACATGTGAAGAAGCAGAAATTTTTTTCCCCAAATTGTTGAATAGATGTATTTTCAGCTTCTTGTATTTCAAGGGGAGTTTGACCTTTTCTTATTACTACTACTATTAACTTATATTTGTCAGTTTTAATTAATTCATTTTTACCATTTTAGCCAGTGTTTTCAGCACATACTTATAAAAACCCAAATCATATTCTTTTCTTAGAGCATTTCATTGACTATCTGTTAAAATTAGCACCAACTTTACATATGTAAAGTTTTTCCCATCAAATTGAATTCTGTGAAAACTTAAGTTAAACTGGGTTCTTTTAAGTAGGTTTCTTATCTCAAAAGTATCTAAAATTATTCTGTAACATTACAAGTGGAAATTATGTTTGTAGTTAAAAAAATGAGTTTCAATCAAAAATGATTTATTTCCCTCCTTTCAAAAACATGCTTACATTGGATTTATGAAGCGACATGACTCATGTCTTCCCTTTGCAGTTAATCTTTGTAAAATTCCTGAGACTGTTTTCCCATTGCTTGCTCTAGGGTCGCCAAGGGATGAAAGGTGATGCTGGAGAACCAGGACTTCCAGGACGAGCAGTGAGTACTTGAAGTTGCCTTTTCTTTCACTTGTCAAGTGTTGTTGGAAAAGTTGCCATTGCAGTGCTTCAAAAGGTGAGCCAAGGTGAAACAGCTGAGCAGAATCCTGGTCCCGTTCTTCATGTGACCACCATTTCATACTCTGCTCTTAAGTCTTCATGTTTGTGCTGTTCAGTTCTGGTGTCTACTATTGACGTGTCCTCCACAATATGGCTGGCATTGTGTTTGGTTCTCTTTTTTTGTTTGTTTCTTTTCAGAACCCCTGAATTTTTTTTTGTTTGTTTGTTTTTAAACATTCTGGAGAATAACAAGTAACTTTTTTCTTGCAGGAAGTAAATAGTGTTTTACTTGTTTGTTTCCTTTGGTGTAGGGAACCCCAGGACTACCTGGTCCACCAGGACCAACGGGACCTCCAGGAGATAGAGTAAGTTATCTCGAGCAGGCGTCAGTGATGTTGGAAATGGTGTCACATTGTTGCCTATTAGTTAAGAACCCTTGGCAATTCCATTTGCATGTCTGGAAATGCAGAGTTTATATACCTTGTGGAAGGCTGAATACTACTATCAGCAGCCCACCAAATAGCAGATCTATCTTAAGGTCTGTGAAACAAAATGATGGGACTTTAGGAAGGTGCTTGAAATTGTAATTTGGGGGATATTTTTTATTTTATCATAATCACAAAAGAGCTCATAAAATAAATTTTAGCTGGCTAGAAAGATTCAAGAATCCTAAATTCTTTTAAATTCTAAAATTGAACTCTTTGTTAGAGGTAGCTTTTATGTAACTCTGACAGTAGTCTTGATTTTCTATGAAATCAGGAAAAATCTCTTGCATCATTATACAACTGGTACTTAGTAGGGATTTACTCATTTGCTGCAGCTTTCAAATTTACTCTTAAAAAGAGTAGGAAACCCAATCTTTTCTAAAACAAGTAAATGAGAAGCATAATGCTCATGACTTCAAGGCTCTATTCAACATTATAGAAACAATTGATTGCATAGGAAACCATGAATGCTCAAAACCAAGAACTAACAACTTTTCAATGTCTTAGTGTTCAGACAATAGTCTGAGAGTGGTCTGCGTTCTGACTGAACAATCAAGTGAAACTTGACTAACAGTGGGATCTGAGATGCCAGCAGTAACTATGCCAGTTATCATGCCAGATGTAATGACCCACTAAACACATAAATTATTAACCTAATACCTCCAATGTACCTCTGATCAGAAGAAGTTGGTTAGTCAGATGGAGCAAAGAGTTGCCTGGATGATACCAAATGGTGAATGGGATGCCAGGGAACTTGAGCTGCTCCTATGCCCACTTTAGAGTTGGGAGAGAGAGAAGTCAAAGAGAAAAACTATATTCTCTGGGAGTCTGGGAGTTGAAGGTGGCGCTTATATTTAGGTCTTCTTTTGTCTCTTTTAGTCTGGCACTTTAATTTTTTGAAATCTCATTTCACAAAGAAGGATAATAGTGAAGTTACAAGGGTGATAGGTCAGTTAATTCAATTAGAGAACAAAACCTAATGTACCGCCACCATGAGGTGAGGATGGGCTGACAGGCTTGTGACTGCTACTGAGGATTTGTTGGACCCATCGAGTCCACCCAGGATGGGTTGTATGCAGATACGGCAGGGTGCAGTGATCCTCCCAGCCACATCCGCTTTCTGAACTGGTCAGCACTGCTTCTTGGAAAAGAGAGGACTGGGAAGGACTGTACTTTTCCACCTTCAAATGAATCTCTAAATCTAGCTTTGTGGTAAGGTCACACAAGGCACAGAAACTTCCCAGGAAGTCATTCCCCTTTTTTCCTTCACAGCCATATATGCCTACCTGCTGCTTAGTTTACCACTACTATACGCAAGTGGGCTGCACAGCTAATAGAACATAAACAATTTTGTAAAGTTTGATAAATTTTGGTACAAGGATCTCAACTGGAAAGAAAGAAACTCAAATTCTGTAGTGGAAGAGAAGAAAGCACGGATGTAACCCAGGGATCTTAGTAAGGAAGGAAGACGTTACTGAGATGTAGTTGGTAGGAACAGAATGCATGGGCTGACTTTAGCATAGATGAATTTTAAAATGAGGTCCAACTTTGGGAACTGTTAGAACTAAAGAACCGCCTCAGGGATCTAATACATGTGTATCTAAGAAAACAACTCTAAGTCTTCTGTGCCTCTCTTATGGGGTGGGGCGTGAGATACAGGAATAATTGCATATTTGTTGCAGATGGCTCACTGGGTAGCCCTTTGGAGGACATCAGAATGAACCCCTCTTCTCTTCCATTTAGATATATTTTTCTTCTAACAGAAAATTGTTGACTAGGCCCCTAGTGTCTGTTGATGAATAAATGAATAAGAAAATGTGATATATGAAATACACACATTTCAGCCTTTAAAACGTGATAAATAATGTTGTGGAGAACACTATACTAAATGACGCAAGCCAGACACAGAGAGAAAAATACTTAATGATATCACTTATGTAAGGAATCTAAAAAAGGGTGAATTCCTAGAAGCAGAGAGAAGCATGGTGGTTGCTAGGGACAGGAGCGGGGGACACGGGGAGACAATGGACCACAGTTTCAGTTATACAGGATGAATGAGTTCTAGAGATCTAATGTACAACATGATGACTATAGGGAAAAACAGTATATTGTATTCTTAAAATTTGCTAAGAAAGTACATCTTAAATGTTTCCGCTTACATAAAAATGGTAACTGTGAGTTGATGGATATGTTAATTACTTGATTATAGTAATCACTTCCAATGTATATATCAAACATATCATACACTATATTTGTGTGTGTGTGTGTATATATATATACGTGTATTTATATATGTGTGTATATTTATATATATATAAAATATATATATTTTTCTCTCTGTGTCTGGCTTGCGTCATTTAGTATAGTGTTCTCCACAACATTATTTATCACATTTTAAAGTGGAGACATTATTTATCACGTTTTAGTGGAGACATATATATATACACACACACACACACACACACACATATACACATAATTTTATTTGCCAATTATACCCTAATAAAGCTGGAAAAATAAAGGAAAATGGTTGGTCAGGAGATTCTTAGGATGACTGAAAGAGGATTACTCAGAAATATAATACCTTATTAAAAAAAGGAAGAAAAATGACCTATACAGCAGTTAGATAAATTTAGATGGAAGAAATGCTATTCAAACTGTCCAAGTATTACTACCAGAGTATTTTTGTTTCTTAACTGACTCTCAGAAGCAATGTTGGTGTTACATGAGATGAACTTAGAATCTGTTTTTTGTTAAGCAGGCATAGATCTTCCAAAAAACAGTGAAATTTTTATCTCTATAAGTTTCTGGGAAAAAAATTGGAGGAAAGGTAGTGGAATATTTTAAACACAATTTAAAAGAAATAATTTAAACTTCCTCTGTTATAAAATCAATGGGAGCCTGGAGACTAAGTGCAGGCAATGATCCAAATGATCTTGATTTTTGCTAGAATCCAAGAATATGCATGAAATTATTCTCTGCAGAAAATGAGACAAAAATCTCCTTTGACAGAGGAATGTAACAACCATAAAAAACGACCTGACTCAGAAATCCTCGGCTGGATTTCAGAGATCTGCTGTGGGGAATGAATGTGAACTGGGAAGCAGGATGACTCATTCCAGGCAGAGGTCACTTGGAAATGTGCTGAGAGAGAGTGGGAAAAAAATGAAGGGGGAAGAAGCCAAGCAGCGGGCCTGCCTTGGAGATGCGCTCAGCTCCTGGGGCAGCAGCATCTTTGCTTCCCAGGCACTCTGCATCCGTGTGGGCCTGCCTTGCCTGTGACATGAGTAGAGACAGGCTGTTAAAAAAATCAGCTGTTTATTAGAAGCATTGAGCATTTCCTTTTGTTCTAGAGGAGAGTAGTTCAGACAGCTTCGCCTCATTTTGAGGGGGAGGAGAGTCCCCAGAAGTGGAGACATTAGTAGTCTTGCCCGCCTTCCCTGGGTGTTAGTTGCTCAGGAAAAGTTGGGAGTTGTCTAATCAGATGGTTGGTTTCTCCATCTTTTATGATTCCATGTGCATGTTTTAGCAACATTCCTTTTAGCCCACTTTGATCCTTCCTGGGTCAGTTTGTAGACATTGACCTTTTAGTAGAATGGGTTAATTTTCATTTAAACTTTCTTATATTCTTAGGAAAGCAAACATCTTCATGAAAGGAATCTGCCTTCCTTGGAGATTAGTTTGACTCAAAATGTTTATAACTATATAAATGAATGAATGCATTAAAAAGCTATTTAGTAAAAATCATAGTTGAATAGGGAAGCTTTTTAAAAAATATTTGTCATTATATTGAAAGATTACCTCCAAATAGTAATTTAAATTTTCACCATTCATATTAGCGAACTGTTTAGTGTCTTTTGTTTTACTTGGTCATTATCTCACTAACATGCAATTAACTTCATTTTTAAAATAGGGCTTTACTGGAAAAGATGGTGCAATGGGACCCAGGGGCCCACCTGGACCACCGGTAAGAATGTAATGGGTAACACTGTCCTTCACCCCTTACCCACATTTTCTAGAGAAAAACCTGGTAACCTGTCCTTTGAGGTGCATTCCACCTGTGCTGTGGGGTTCACCATTGAGGGAACTGATAATTTTCCTAAATCAAAATGGGCTAGAGAACACAGATATGTCTCTGTCTAATCAAGTCATACTTGAAAAATAGAAAAATGTCCTTAACAACTAGGTCACTAGCTGGTTAGTGTCTCAGTTCCTTCCAGTCCCACACTGAGTGGTAGGGTTTTGTGGCCTTACTGATTATTTCCTATTCTAGAATTTTAGGAATTTGTCTACTGTGATATTTAAATTCTAAGTTCATTTGTTACTGAATAGCTATCAGTTTTTCAGCAGAAGTAAGTCTTATCTAAATAGGTCTTCTAATTAAGATCTTTGGGGAAAATACTGAAAGCAATGATTCTGAAAGCGGCGCGTGTGCCTGGGAACACATATGTGAGGCCACAATTGAGTTGTTTCAGGTGATGGATGCTCTTCATATCTTAAGGCAGGATATGATAACTTGAACACATATGTTAAATTTTATTACTTATGTTTTAACATGTATATTCTCAGATAAAGGGGAATTTAAATGTATACCAAACTTTAATTTTAAATATTCAGAGTCTAAAAACTTCCATAGTTGATGAAGTAGAGGACTGTTTTGAAAATCTGTTTAAGGAAATTTTAGACTTTAGAATAATGTATTGGCTGTTAGATAGAAATACTAAATTTGCCAAAGTGTCTTGAAACTGTAAAAGCAAAAGGGAGAAATTCTTGTGGTTTTAAAGGCATGGAGAGTGCTGGTATTATAGAAGAGAGTGAAAGTGTGGAGAATGCACCAAAGAAAAAGTGAATGTCTTGGCTAAGCATGCAGTTTGCGGCAATGAGGGAGACTCTGCAACCATGATGCCCAATTTAGCATAAAACTGGATACTTTCTTAGTTTTTTCCCCAGCCGAAGTTTTCATTCCTGTCTTTTGATGGGCTTTTGGCTTTGTAATAGAAATAAACTGAAAACAGGAATTGCTCTCTGCACAATCACTTTGTAATGAATTTAGTGTGTGAATTGTTTATCTTATTTTACATATATGTGTATTTATACATATATGTATATATATGTGTATGTGTATATATTTTCAACTAGTCTCAATATATTTCACAACTATACAGTGTGGACGAAGATTGAATGAGAATTTTCAAGATTGTTTTCCTTCATGTTATCTTAAAACTTGGTTTGAGTCTTTAAGTACCTGATTATGTAGTTTCTTTTAAAAGCTTTTAAAACTGACCACACTGTTAGTTTGCATTCATCACAACATTCCCTTTCTCGGCATACATAATATAGGGAAGCCCAGGCTCTCCAGGAGTCACAGGACCGAGTGGGAAACCAGGAAAACCAGGAGACCATGGCAGACCAGTAAGTGGGCAGCTCGCATGCTAGAGTTCTTTCACTGTGGTCATAAATAATGAGGGGACTGCAAGACTTTGGCATATTTATGTTATCTCTGTTGTAATGTGTTTGAAGCATTTGTTGAAACTATGCTAAACCCTTGGATTTAACTTGGTAAGAGTTCTAAAGTTTTATTCTCTGGGATGAAAATATTGGTCATAGGGTTTCTTTAAAAGGAGAATGGAATTAGGAGCCAAACACATATTTCTGCACTGTACAAACACTCAAAGCTGAGTCAGCAGAATGATTCTTTTTATTTAGGAGTGGTCTGCTGCTTAAGATAGAAAAATGATGCTGTGTGGTGCCTCTGTTGGTAGTTGGCAGATGTTAACCCTTCGGTGGTGTCATCTAGCCTTGCATTTGCACACTGCACAAGCCATCCTTGAGGATGTTAGAACATTAGTCCCAAAATCAAAAGGATTTATCTAATTTGTCATTTTGCTTTTTATACTACCCTGTTCCAATTTACAGTTTAATTTTCTTTTATTCTGATATTTTGGTTGGTGTGATAGTTGAATGCTTTGATGCATATCTGATATTTTCAAATTAATGTCTCCAAAACTGAATTTGAAGTACATTATAGTGTCCAGAAATATTTGTGATGACTGCTGAGCTTCATATTTTTTATTGTAAGCTCTTCCTTACTTGTATGTGTGGTGTGACTTCATGCTTAGCATTTTAAGCATAAATTAGAATAGAATTCTGAAATATAAAAATTTATCTTTGAAGTAATTAAGTTCAACTATTAGCAGCATTAGATGTTCTCTGGACAGAACATCTCTTAAACATTGTTCGAGTTATGTAAACACAAGGTAAAACAATTTTAATGTCGGACAAATAGGGTAAATCCTTATGTGACATGATCTGCTTGTTATGTTTACATAAGATTAAGCAAGCCCCATAAAGATGAAAAGACTGCTGATATACTTTTAATCTGTGTGTAGCTTCTCACATGACTTCACTTTTCTCATTTCCTCAATGAATCATGGTGGGAACATCCCAAGAGCAGTTAAAAGTACATGGGACTTTTCTACCCATTTAGAATTCTATTTGCATTGTTATGACTGCAATAGAGTCTCACATAAGCGTATTACTGATAGGTAATTGATGCGCTATAGCCAGAAACCTGAAAGAAACTTCTACTTCCTTTATTTGAAATGTGATCTGTAGATACTGACAATATAGGTGATTTCTACACACTGTCTATATTAGAACAATCTGAGTAACAGTAAATAAAACCACCATCTTGAACAATCTAAAAGTAGCAGTAAATATGAAAACAAATTCCTACAATTTATAAAATGTGCCACACTCAGTACTGTTTTCATAAAAGTCTATTATTACTTTTGGGAAAGGTAGAGTGAAACTCAACTTTTCTTATAATTGTAATTTGGTAATATTTATTTGATCTTATGACCCCTCTTTCTTCCCTTATCTTCTTCATCCTTCCAAGGTGGCAATTTCCCCCCTTTTTCCTATTCTGTCTTGCCTTTGATTTTGAAAAGAAAAACTAGCAGATGGGTGTAGAAAGATCTTAGCAGATGAAGGTTTGGCTTCATCACCATTAGCTTATATAATTAGCTGTTGTAGCCAATTAATATCTTCCTGTTAACTTAGAACCATGATGTGTAGTGGATGTCTTCAGGAACTAGCTGTGGAATACTTTAATTAATTTATGGAATAGCCATTTGTTTAGATCCTAAATATGTTGGTAAATATTCTACAATCTGGGATACTACAGTAAACAAAACAAAGTCCCTGTAAATAAATAATATAGTTTCTGGTGCTAATAAGTGATAGGAAGAAAAAAGAGAGTGATGGGTTAGGAACTAATGGTGGTGGGAAGGTGGCTATTTTAGACACTTAGTCAGGGAACCTATGTGAGGAAGTAACATTGGAATGGGGTGAGGGAGCAAGCCATGCGAAGGTCTGTGAGAAGAGGATTCTAGGCATTGGGAACAACTTGAACAAAAGCCTTGAGTGAGGAGTGAGTCAGGTATGTGAAAAGTACCTGATATCTGAAGTGAAGGGAGTAAAAGAATGAGGAATAAAAGATTAGTTCAGAAAGCTGGACAGAAATGATGATGTAAAACATCTAGCCCATGACAAAGAATTCTTTTTCTTTTTTTTTTTTTAAAGATTTATTTTTTTATTTGTACATACAAGTTGGGGTACAGGCCAGAGGCGTGGGGCGGCGAGAGGGTTCACCAGAGACAGAGCGGGGAGCAGAACAGGCAGATCAGAAATACACTGCTGAGGGGAGCAGCGGGCAAGGCAGGAGAGGCCTGACGCGCCATGTGGGGTTCTCCCCGGCCGGGTGTCGAGCTCGTGTCGCCGCTGCCGACAGCTCCACAGCGCAGCGCTTAACCGCTGCGCCACCGGGGAGGCCCTGATAAGGAATTCTTATTTTAAGTGTGATGGGAAGCTAAAAGAGTGGCATGATCTAATTTTCCTGTAAAAACATCAGGGCCTCCCCGGTGGCGCAGCGGTTGAGCGCTGTGCTGTGGAGCTGTCGGCAGCGGCGACGCGAGTTCGACACCCGGCCGGGGAGAATCCCACATGGCGCGGCAGACCTCTCCTGCCTCGCCCGCTGCTCCCCTCAGCAGTGTACTTCTGATCTGCCTGTTCTGCTCCCCGCTCTGTCTCTGGTGAGCCCTCTCGCCGCCCTACGCCTCTGGCCTGTACCCTAGCTTGTATGTATAAATAAAATAAAAAATCTTAAAAAAACAAACAAACAAAAAAAAACATCACCCTGGCTTCTGTGTGGAGATAGACTATATAGGGTCAAAATGAAAGCAGGAAAACCAGTTAGAAAAATACTGGAGTAATTCAGGCAAAAGTCTTAGAGATTGAAAGAAATGATTTGGTTTGGGATATTACCTGAATGCCAATCTCTTTGCTGTTCGTTCCATGTTAGCAGTTGCAGTCTGGACAAACGTTACTAAAAGAAAAAATCTTTTTGCACTGTAAATAAAACTTAGCCCAAGATCCTCACATAGTCAGTAAAAAGTCTAAAAGAGAAGGGATATTCTGTGACTGTATTTGGATGTGGGACCACTATTTGGAATGAGTTATTTATAAAGGAGATACCTCATTCTTTTTATACCCAATACACAGATCATCACTGAAGTTAGATATACATTTAGATAGGGAATTGGCAAAAAAATCCTCTGGTTTTTACCAGAGCTGAACCAAGAGTAAGTTCATGAACAATCTATAATAACCAGCTGAACTAGCCAGCCAAGTATAATGGCACCAGAACAATTTTCATATGTATTTCAGTTCCAGGTCTAGAATGTGAGTGGAATCATAAAGGTATGCATAGTATGTAACTTCTAAATTTGTGATCAACAAATTCACATCTCAGCACATGATTGAGAGATAGAGAAGAGAAAGAGAGGGAGAGAGGTCAGATTTATTTTTACAGACAAGGAAAATCTGGGTAATTATAATGTGATGTCATTTTGCTAACTCCTTAGACTGTAGCTATTGCTCTCTTTCATCAAATCTGTTCATAAAGCATGTAACATCATGTTTGTCCATTTCTAATGTATGAAATTCCTATATTTTAGGGTGCGTCTGGATTGAAAGGAGAGAAAGGTGATAGAGTACGTATTTCTTAAAATTTGAGCTCAGTTTAATTTGCATGTTGAACATTGAAGTCTGAAATGATAGAAATAATATGCTAATGATTCTCATTGATTTAATTAACAAGGGAGACATTGCTTCCCAGAACATGATGCGAGCAGTTGCAAGACAAGTCTGTGAACAATTGATAAGTGGTAAAATTTCTTTTCTTTTTAATCTACAAATGGTTTTCTAATTAATTGCAGGAAAATACAGAGTGTGAATCATTAAGTTTCTAAGATATATGTTCTTATTTTATTTTTGATGAGTTCTTATTTTTATCCATTTTCAGTTTTTATCTGGTTACATAAAGATGATGATAATTTTAATGATTGTCATTAAGATTAAACAATTAACACAAGGTTAACATAGTAGCCTATTATCTTTATATTCAGCCTTACATAAAATCATATTTTAAGAGGGCTTTTCAGTTTCCATATTAGGATTTTTAGTAATCTTTCTCTGGAAAGATTGATATGTTGGCCATACCAACAAGCATTAGATCACTTAATGTCATTTAAGTTATGACATGCAAGTTGTTCTATAACTTTTAGGAAGGAGGCACAGCAAGATTAATTTGATGATAGAAAATTCATCTTGGTGGGAACCTTTGTATTGCTTTCTTATTTTTCACACTCTTTTCTCTTATTCTATGAGCCTGTTAAGTAGTTAAGCCAGTGCCTGCAGACTGAGTGTTGTCTTAAACTCAGTATTCCTGCTCTCAGAAGTCTTAGTGTTTCTCGAAGGTGGTTTTGAGGAACATTTGATTAGAATCGCCTGTGGCTGGTGAGAAGTTTGAGTTCTTTGGCCATACCCCAAACTTAATGTATCATTGCTTTTGAACACGAGTCTAAAAATCTGCATTTTTAAATGTATCCCATGGGCAATTGCAATGTGCTCTAGAATCTGATCATCTTTACCTTAGGTACACACAAAAATGGTATAACTTCTTAATTTCAAGAAGGCTCTTTTTTTGACTGACATCATCTGGCTTTATATCAAAGGCACATTAAACTTTTATGACTCTTTTATCTTTATAGTACTTGTAGCTGACTAGTCGTCATCTTGTGGAAAAAATTATTTTTCAGGGATCATTTTGTTCTGAGTGACTGATGTGTTTTATTTTAATTTTATGATTCTAATTAGAATGTTTCCTGGAGGGGAAGGAATAGAAATGGTTTTCACTAGACACTGAGAGAGAACAGTTTCATCCTCTCTTTCTTCCCTTTTGGGTTTCTTTCTAACCAGTTTCATTTCTTTCTGTAGGTCAGATGAACAGATTCAATCAGATGCTGAATCAGATTCCAAATGACTACCATTCCAGTCGCAACCAGCCAGGCCCACCGGGTCCTCCTGGCCCCCCTGGCAATGCAGGAGCCAGAGGAGAACCAGGACCGGGGGGCCGACCAGGTTTCCCTGGCACACCTGGGATGCAGGGACCCCCTGGTGAAAGAGGTAGGTGTTTCTGGCTACTGTATAGGGATGAGGAAGGAATTTTAAGGTGGCAACTGGGTTAGATTGAAAAGCACACGGGAGACTGAACTTAGCAAACTACTTTAACTAGTCTTGATTGGGCAGCCCCAGAAGAGATGTTCATGATCAGTCTCCCTCTTTAGGTGCTGGAGGCCAGAGAGGTCCATAAATCTTAGAAAATAGGGTGCTTTTGTCAGAAATCTCAGTAAAGATGTGCTATTTTATGGTTTTTGTTGTCGTGTCAATGGGAAAAACTATGCTGGCAAACTAAATCAGGCACTAAAATCTTATTAATTGTTGTCACTGGCAAGAGCTGTGTAGCAACTGAATATAAGCAGCCCTAAAGTTTTAGATCCAAATTCTTTTGGTTCCTTTATTCAGGGCCTGGCACTGATCTTATGAGTTTGTTTGGCTTTAATTTCATGGTAGATAAATGTAACAGGAAGAAAAGAAGGAAAATAGGATTGTCTAATTCCAGATGTTTCTGAGCTCTATATACTCATTTTTATCATAGCGGTAGTTGACATTTTGGAGAAAACTTAGGTGTTTCTATAATTCTGATGGTTTGAATGTTGTACTAATAGGGCTTATTAAAGAGACGATACTTTTAAGACATTCTTCAATGAGTTTAACTATTCAAGATTTCTGTTCTTAGTTATTGTTTCTAAAAAAATATATTAGACATGTTTGTTTTCTTCAGATAATTTTTTCTCTGACTTGTAGCCAGATTTGTTTCTTGGCCATGAATCTGAAATTACACAAATGTCTAGAAAGAATTTGGCTGAAAGAATGAACTTCTGTGAAAAATTAGATTCTGTTTTCGCCAAGGGAAATGAATTACTTGAAACAAGTATTATCAGTTAAGATGAAAAGTACATGTTTCCAGATAACTCTCCCTTTCCCCAAACCTGTGCTTTCTCTTCTCTTTTTCTATTTTCTTAGGTTTGCCAGGAGAGAAAGGGGAAAGGGGCATCGGATCTTCAGGACCACGAGGGCCACCTGGCCCCCCAGGTAGGTTTGGGAATACATCGATAAGAAATGGTATGAATGTTGAAAGAGCAAACAATCCCCAAGAGATCACGACTTTATCTGATAAGTTTCAGGCATGCTTACTGTCATGGAATGTATCTTAGCAAGAAATTCGACTGGCATAACTTCCTTATTTTTATGTTCTTTATTCAATAAATGTTTCATTCCCTTCTATTAAGCATTTACTGTAACCTTACTACAGGAGGGTATAAGTTAGCACTAGCTATTTTCTTTTTTATGGAATTATTACTTGTTATGTTTGGACCTGGTGGGCTATGATGTCCTTCTAGTATCCATCTAGTAGTCTTCAAAATGGAGTTACTGGACTGAGAAAATAAATTCTCACTAAAAAAGCCTGACATATTGCAAGATTTCATTTATAATTTCTTCATGTTTTGGAAGGAAATAATAGCTGACCAGTTATTTTATTCATTTAGTTTATGGAAAATAATATTTTCTTTCTGCATTATAAGGTATATGGGACCCTTCCAACCAAGGTCAGGCATAGTGGTTAAATCTTTGCATCTCTGTTCACCATATGTATCACTGGATCCAGAATAACATTGCTTCTCATTGTCTGGAGATGTGGCACAGGCACCCCTTGGTTTTCCTGCTGTTCTAATATAGCTTAATACAGCCATTTCCTCCAGCAGTCTTATCTCTGCAAGAGCGGAAGCAAACCAGAGAATTCATTGATACCTTTAGTTGAACTTAATTCTTGCTAAGTCAGTTTTCTTTGAATAACATCACTTAAAGTAGTTGGATTTCTGGTATTAACTTTCTGGTAGAAACATCCTATCACTCTTTGGTTCATATTGGTGATGTCTTAAGAAAGTATTTTCTTAATATATACTAGTGAGTCATCTGATCTTGAGACAGTGGAGGTGCCAAAGTATTGTTGAATGCCTCAGGAAATGGATTTAACAAGAGGGGAAATATACTTGTTTTAACCCCACTCTAGGTCCACAAGGAGAATCCAGAACAGGCCCACCAGGGTCCACAGGTTCAAGAGGTCCCCCTGGCCCCCCTGGCCGTCCTGGAAACTCAGGTATCCGAGGTCCCCCAGGTCCTCCTGGATACTGTGACTCGTCCCAGTGTGCCAGCATCCCGTACAATGGACAAGGCTACCCAGGTATGTTTCTCCCTTTGTAGGGACCCAGATTCACTTGAATTAAAGTACCTTTATGGAAATGAAGTTCCCTAGGATTGAAGGAGGGTTGATTTAAGGATTTCTTAAATATTAACTCTCTCAATGTGTGGATTGACTATGTAGTAATATTGTTCTCTCTCAAGCATACAATATTATTTCACCATTAGGAACTGATTGTTTTCTTTTCCTTCCAATATATACCAAATTACAATATATTTCTCATCAGAGTTCAAATAAGGGTACCAGTTTATCTTTTTAAAAAAAATTACCTAAAGGTTGGGAAAAGGGATTTGTTGGCTACAACTGTAGAATGCCAAGAGTACATGTCAAATTTTTGTTTTGAACTCTAATTCATGAGCAAATTTCTGATAACATGGTGCAGACAACTGAAAATAACCCACTGTTCACACTGTCTATGGAGTGAATAGTTAGGAAATTTGGGTCTTAATATTTTTTTAGAGTCTGTAAGAAATTCTAGTGGTCGACAATTACAGAGGGCAGAAGTCTTTTATGTCTAATTTTGGGGAGTTCAGGGCTGGGGAGATACGCTGCTCTGGAAATAAGAATCATGCAGTGGTCCATGGCGACCTTTTCATCAGTGCACCTGCAAGCATCTTGCAAGTTTTGAAAATGATATTGCTGTTTGATATGGTTGGCTACTAGCAAATAGTGCATGAGTAGTTGAATAGCTAAATATCTATATATCTATATATTTATGCACATAGTTACAAATGGACAAAAGTAATAATGAACCTTAATATAAATTCTCATGCCATCCACTCGCAAAAATATAATTTATTTTTTTATAAAGTAAACTTGAATTTCCTCTGCCGTACGGCATGCGTGAATACCTGAAAATATATGGATATATATATATACTTTAACCATTACATACTTAGATGGATGTGTATATATATTTTTTGCATAGTAATTCAACTTTTAAAAACTATCATCTTTGACCTGTTTCAGGTTCCGGCTAACAAATTTTCTAAGTCGCCAGTGCTGCTTACAGTTTGAATACATGAAAATCCTGTTTCTGAGATGTTTGCGCACGTGCTTATTAGGAAATGAGTCTGTATGGAAATTCACCACAGATATGGTTAATGAAGCGGGTCGACATCATAAAGGAGGGTGCAGACTCTATACTAACTTGAATGAAACAAAAGCAGTGGGGTTAGTTTAAACGCCTGATGCATTTCAGTAATAATGTAGAAATATACTATTAAAAAGAAAAGTTTAAACACACAGTCATGAGGAGCCTTGGTGGTGAAGGAGGGGCATAATAAAACTACTAACAAGCAGAGATCATGCTGTTTTTGAGAAAAACAATTAACCTGGTTAAAGAGAAAAGTCTTATGTAAATAATAAACTAATTGTGGCTTGTAAATGATTTGTATGTGATCCTGTCCACTAAAATTACTTAACAATTCTACAATAAGCTTGTGCATCAAAGCCTGCTGCTTGCTCTGTGCCGGAATAACACCAAATGGAATCTCCTCATCTTTTGCTTGTTAGCAATGTGTCTCATTCAGGGCATCTGTCTGATTATTATTATTTTTGTGCGTGTACTCTCATTTGGGTTTTGTAATTGCAATTTTCAAGCTTAAGTTTTATAATCACTTTTTTCCTTCCTGTTTTGCTGTAGTCACGGGTGTTCCTCACCCACCAGCTGTAACTTAGCCTGTGTGGACACAGCCACAGGAAATGTCACGTACTGTATATTACCTGGTGATAGTGCTTTTCACCTCCAGAGTTCAGTTTCTAGGAGCCAATAAAACTTCCCCTCACCTCCTCATCTTTCCGAATTGTTATTTGCATTGAGGAGTTTGAAATCATGAACAGTTAGTTGGGAATTTGCCGAAGTTCTGCCTAGGTTCTGCGTTTATAGTTCTTTGGCCCAGTCTTGGACCCTTTCCAGCTATTTGTGCAATGATTGTATTTACCACTAGACTTTGGAAGGTTTAGAAAAACAGTGCCATTTGTTTATTTGATCACCGCCAAATTCTCTCTGCCAATGGAAATAATTAGAACAGTGCAACTTATCTATTTATAGTTACGAGATTAAGACTGGAGTGCCATCCCCTCGGGTGATGATTTAGCTTTTGTGTGTGTGCCTTCCAAATCATGCCGTAACTGTAATGTTGAATCGGACAGAGCCGTTTGTGCCCGAGGGCGGGGCCTACCTGCCCGAGCGCGAGCCCTTCATCGTGCCGGTGGAGCCCGAGAGGACCGCCGACGAGTACGAGGACTATGGCGCCGACCTTCCTGTGGACGAGCATCCTCCCCACGCGCGCTGGAGGCGCGCCCTACCCCGCGGCCCCGGGCAGTGAACCTGAGACCCGGCTCTGCGCGGCCAGGCGGGGGGAGGTGTTGGGATTCTCATTTACAGGTCAGATAGAGCAGTGGCCGTGTCACCGGTGGGCCATGTTTCCTCCGGCGTCGCTTCATCCGAGAGCCCCCTTCTGACTGTAGAGAACCTGTTTCTACAGGAAGCCTAGTTCGCAGCACACAGCCTGTAGACATCCTTGCCTTTGCCCTTGAAATGCTTGCAAAATACTTGTTCACAAAAGCTGCAAGAAGGGAACGTGCCTGTGCCTTTCCTTAGCACGTGGGCAGCCTCAGTGAAACTCTTCGCTTAAGCAGTCAGTCCTGGAACCCAGAACTACTGTTTATTTCCAGAGGGCCGGTTATCTTTCTAATACTTACTTGCAATTCAGTGACACCATGACGCAAGTAATCCCCCTCCTGAAAGCAAAAAGGAGGGAGAAGGCAACTCCGTTGCAATTATTTATCTTCCTCTTCTACCTTCTGTTATACATTAGGGCATAGAATGCTCTTCTCCATCTCCTTTAACCACCACAACCTTAAGCCTTGTAGCTGAAATTATTGTATCAACTGGATACACTTCCATATTGCCTTAAACCTCTTGTTTTAGACACACTAACATTTATGCCAAATTGCAGATTATTCTGCAGAGATGGAATTGCATGTTTGTGTTGTATATTTAGTATGAACTTTTTTTCAGAACATGTTTCTTAGTTATCAAAAGCAGTTGGAAATGTTTGCAAGACTATGAACATAGAATTGCTGCTTTTATATTTTAACTGCAGATTGTGAATTTCACTGCCTTATATTATTTATTTCTGAAACAAAAGAGGCATTTTTCAATAAAACTACTGAAAATTGATGTGGTGTGTGTTTTTCTTCTTCTTTGAATTGCCTTTTGGACTGTTCAGGCGGTTGTTACAACAAACAAATTCATATCCTTGGATACAGTTACAAATCTTGCTAATGCTATTAAATTATGCTAAATAACTTTAGATTTTTAATGATATGGTGAAGTCATAGAAAGAGAGTTGAGAGAGTCTTAAAAAAGCCCAGCAGATTCCAAAGACTTTATTTGGAATGTAGAGGATGTGTGGGTTGATGGAAAAACAACTGTGTATCCTAGGAGACCCCAAAGAACCAAATAACCTCTAACAACTCGCAGGACTTCATATGCATTTAATCATTTTCCTATACCTTACTTTACCCAATAGCATGTTTAATTGCAAAAAGGAAAATTCCTTAATGGAAATTTTTGCACTAATGATTACCTCTTGCTCTTACACAAAAGCAATAAAAGAATTTGAAATACCAAAGAAAACAATGGGAATGTTAGTTTGAAAGAACCAACATCTGTTGAAGAGAGAGAGAAAGATAATAGTAGAAAGTTTCCCACAGAGCACAACACATGAATTAAAATACTTGCTGGAGACCAAGATCAGCAGGATTAGACAGTGAGTGAAGATACTGTGTTCAAAAAGCCTCAAGCAGATTGCTAAATCTATAGCACTCACCTGTGATTCCCAATACAGACACTTTTAAAGTTAGGCAAGAACATTGAGATCATTCCAGTTCAATTATTTTATGTGGGAAAAAGCAGACTCAACTAATTACCAAGACTGTAGGTGTTGCTGTTCTTAATGCAGCTTTATTACCAGATATTCTCCTGCCCTGCTAGGCACCCTTACCGTTTCTGGGGACACTTATTTTTGGGCAGGAGGTTTCAAACCTCAAAGTTCTATGAATTAATTTTGGCTAATTTCTGATTCATTTGGGTTTTTCAAGCCCCTTGATGATGAAGCTCTGTGTTAGGAACCTAAAAATGGAGTCGGTTCCTTATCACTAACCCAGAATAAGGTGGAACTGAGGCACAAGGGGATTCTACCTTCTTTCACAGGCTAGATATGAGTTTGCCTCTTCAAGTTGGCAAAGCACTGATTCATGGTCTTCTAATTTTTGCTGGGAGAGGGGCCAGAGGCAGTCCTAACCAGGGGGTAAACATGAATAACAAGCTGAGCGCCATGGGACTTATTTTCATAGTGTGCTTTCTTCTTAGTTATATTTGCTGACTCTCATGTTAAAATTTTGTAATCCCTGACTGAGTACACACCGACTCTGCAAAGGGGAGAAGAGTTCAGGTAGTCTGGGTTTTAAAACGAACGGCGAATCCCAGCAAAATCAGACATGTAGGTGCTGGTTTATTATTCAGACTTTTGTAGGGGGAGTACAGAACAACTTAAAACTCTTTTCCTAGCTCTTTAAGTTTGGAAGCATCATGAGAAATTCACTATGTTTAAGGTATGTTTGAAGCTAGGGTTCCTATTTTTAGGAAAATAGCCCAAAATAACTGGGAAGGAGTTATAACTTCTACTGAAGTTTAGAGGGGGAATGTCAAATTTTAAAAATAGCACTTATGTAGATTCTACTTTCAGTGTTTTTAATAGAATATACAATGGGCTTAAACATTTAGCAAGTTTAACAGGTGACTGCATACATATTTTCTCAAATTTGTTTCTATTTTTGAGTCTAAAAGGAGAAATTCTGCATAAGCAATTGCTCAAACGTGCACATTGACAAATGAAGTCAATATAATTGCTTTTAAGTATTTATAATGTATTATACTAATTGTATTGTATTTGACATGGATGATTATTCCCCCATTTTGTTTAGTAGTAATTTCTGCATAATAAGGGTTTTGATTATACTGTCCTCCTGTGGTCTGAATGTCTTATAAAAGAATAGCCAATTATACAAAGAATAGCTCCAGTATATCTTTTATTTTAAATATAATATTTTAAGTACAAATTAATGTTGATGCTTATGTCACCTTATATTTTTATTGGAAAATGAATTTATTTTTTATTTTATTTTAAGATTTATTTATGTATACAAGAACTGGGGTGTAGGCCTGAGGTGTGTAATGTTGAGAGGATTCACCAGAGACAGAGTGGGGAGCAGAAAAGGTGGAGTGACTGAAATATACTGATGAGGGGAACAGTGGGCGAGGCAGGAGAGGTCTGCTGCGCTATGTGGGAAGCCCCCTGGCTGGGGATCGAACTCGTGCTACAGTGGCTTTGGATAGCTTCATAGTGCTGAGAGTTAACCTGTTGGGCCACCAGGGAGGCAGTAGAAAATCAATTTAGATGGGAATGTTTACACGAGAATTTATTAATTTTTTCACTCTTAGATCCAGGGCACTGAAAGCTATTAGAAAAAATCATGTGGATTGCTTTCAGGGAAGGACCTGTATGCTCATGACCTACAGACCCTTCAACTCTGATCTCTTGCTTAGTTCTATGTCAGTAGATCCCACTGGATAGCGCTCCAAAGAAACCTCAAACTTAAACTACCTGGGATTTATTAGGACTAGACTCAACTCTGAGTTACAGAAAGTCACAAAATAACTGCTTAAACAAATAGATCTTCCTTTATTTCTCATGCTTAAGGCATTAAACATCCAGAGTAGCTCTATCTTGTTGCTCTTTTTTTTGGTAATTCTAGTGACCAAACTAACCTTATGGTCCAAGATGGTACACAGAGCTCCAACTATTATGTCCTTATTCTGCAGGAAGAAGGGAATGAAGAAAAACCTACCCCTTTTTAAGGATACTTTCTGGAAATTGGAAAAAAACAGTTTAAAACAACCATAAGCAGGACTTAGTCATATGGCTATATCTAGCTGTAAATATCAAATATTATCTTTGCTTTGAGTGGTCATTTACTAAACTATTATAAAATCAAATGCTCTATTGCTATGTGAGAAGGGAAATGGCTATTGGGGTCAACTCAATGTATCAGTCTGATATAATATTCAAATCTGAACATATCTCCCCATAGATCAGAAAATTTTCCCCCCGTGGTTCCTACCTGCCATTCATTTCCCCAGCCTAGACATTTGAGAGTCATTGTAAAGTCTCTTCCAAGTCTCACATCCTAGTAACCAAGCCCAGCTGATTGAGCTCCTCTCTATGTATCTTATGTGTTGTTACTATTCAATTTTAGACCTTAGGATTTCTCATCTTGACTATAGTAACTGTCATGTCCTCTTCTTAATATTCTCTAAGGGGTGTACAGCTTTCTCTTCAAATCTTGAATGGTCTGCCAGCTCCCTATTCCACCTTTAGTACTTAGCCCTTTCCAGGACTGTCTGAAGTTCCCATTGCACTATAAATGAACTCTCCCAAAGTCTCAGCCTCTTCATAAATGAACTACCCCAGCACCTTCTGGCTTGCCCTGGAAGACATTGCAGAGACTAGTTTATGCTGCCCAGAGGTGTGGGTGGGGATAATACCCATAAGGTCTGAAGAACCTCCTATGTCAGCATCAGCACTGTTTCCAAAACAACAATCCTTCCTTTTATAGAAACCTTCCATTGTTTGAGGATCATATCTCATTGCCCATCACTGTCATCTATTTACCTGCTGCTTACTTTACTCATTCAGTAGAGGCTTTTGTAGCAGGCCCAGAGCTTTGAGGAAAAGCCCCCTCCAATATCCTGTTACCTAAATAAGCCAAATTTTATTGCGCCTTCATCCTGTCACACATATGTATTAAAACTCTAACTCTAGATCTTCCACCTGCCTGTAATCTCCACAACTGTATCCAGGACATGGAGCTCAGTTGGAGAAAATCACCAGTGAGGGCAGATCGATTTGTCTATAAATTCCTGGTGACCGAACTCAACTGGCTGATCAAAGTTACTAGAGAAATTGGCTCTTTCCAAAAACTTCTGGCCTCCAGCCCTGCACCTCATCTTGATAGCGATATTTTTTGCCACATTTTATAGAGGCAGTGATTTCATGTAGGAATGAGAAGCAAATTGGGAACCTTACCTTTCTCTCACCAGGGATATAAAACCACCTTCGTCTGTATCCATCCTGACCTTTCGTTTCAATGAAAGAAGCATCTTGAAGTCTGGATTCCTTTTTATTTCTTCCTTCCACAAATATGTGATTGATTACCTACAATGTGCTAGGTGCTGTACACATGCTGCTGGGGCTCTAGAGTGAACGGAGGAAAGTGGAGACCAAGTCCCTTCTCTGACAAGACTCTCATTTCAGAGTGAAAAACAGAAAATAAATAAACAGGCAAAGCAAAGATAACCAGAAGGTTATTGATCTATAAAGGAAAATAAAACAGGACAGGAGGATGGAGAATGTGATGTGTTTGCTACTTTAGGTAGAATAGTGGGAAATGCTTATTCGAACGAGACCTAAATGAAGGGTGGCTGAAAACACGAGGTTTCAAATCTAGCTGAAAATTGTGTTGTCTGGATGCCTTCTTAATTATAAAGATTACTGGCCATAGTTTTAGAGCTTTAATTCTCAATGTTACCTATACACTGAAATCACCTGGGAAATTTAAAAAACATGACCGCTTCTCTGAATCCCACTCTTATAAACTGATTAATTGGACGAGATCTGCCAATAAGGATTTTGAAAAGCTCCCTCAGTAATTGGAAAGTATGGTTAAGGAGAGAAACTACACCTGGACATTCTGGTTCATCATCATGTTGGATATGGAGGCCAAAGAGTATGTAAATATATTCTTTAGGTAAGTCACATAATCATTAAGAAAGGGAAACTTTTACACGTTCTCTCTTTGGCTTTAGATATTGTTATTATTCCCAAACTGTATTTCTAGCCCAGTCCTTTCTTGTAAGCCTTTAGGCATGTGTCTCCATGGGCCCTGGTGTACCTCCAGTTGGATGTTTCTTCAGGTATTTCAAATTTGATGTGACCAGAGGGAACTCCTTCACCCTTCTTCCACATTTCCACACTCGCTTTTCCAGTTTTGTTGTGAGTGGTACAATCACTCAATTGCTTAACCCAGAAAAGTGGAAATTAACTTCACTTTCCCTTACCTCTTACATCCTGTCTATCACTAAACCCTTTGATTCTATCATGGGTTTTTTTTTTTTTTTGACTGTTCACATTTCTGTATCCGTACCACCAATCTCTTCCTCTCAGGCCCATTGTCCTATCTGGATTCCTCACAAGTCTTCTGTCTGATCTCTTTCCAGTCACTCATTTGCATCTCTCCGATCCATTTTGCCACAGTTCTGCAGCCAAAATGATTGTTATGAGAGCAAGTTTGGGCAAATCACTGCATTTCTTAGAATCTTGTAGCGGTGTCTAGTTCAGAAACCTGGTCACAACTCATATGCCATCAAAGATTTAGGGTCTTACTTTAGGCATCATAATGCCTCACATATCTCAGTTGTTTTCCACAACCATATTGGACTTCTCTTCCTACACCTTCTTAATCCTGAACCTTCACAGGTGCTATTTCCTTTACTTGGAATGTGCTCTCATTATTTGGTCACATTTTATTTTTATTTATCCTTTGATTTGTTGCTGAAATATCACTTCCTTTTGGACACCTGGACTCCCACTTCCAAAGTTCAATGTCCCTGCAAAGTGCATTACTGCTGCTTACTTTCCTTTTGATATTTTTTTTGTATCATACCAGCAATTCCTTTTTCAATGCTTGCTTTTCATGCTGGAGGGCAAGTTTCTGTAAGAACAGGGCCCATAAATGTTTTGTTCACTCTTGTGTTTCCAGAAACCACCTAAGTGCTGATATTTAGGTGACGTTCACCAATTATTTGTTGAATGAATAATTACAGGTGAAACAAACTTTTTTCTTTGATGTATTAGATTTGATTTGAAACGCATAAGAATCTATTTAAAATTCATGAAGATTGAATAATTCCCATGAAATGTGAAGCGAGAGGATGCCACTGGGGGTTTTTGCTTTGTGCTGGACACTTCACTGGCAGGAAGACTTGTTTATTCTTTACTTTGGGTTATAATACAATTACACTTGTGAACTTAAGGCAAAGGGAGTAATGAAGAACAAGTTAATTGGCTAGACTATAGGAAACATTTCATGTTCTCTTCTTTAAGATTCATACCTGGAAAATAAGATATAGAAGTTGTTCCACAGCATCACTGAGTTATTAATGAAAAAAGCCTCAGGTGTTTAAGAAATGCCACAGAGAAGAAAGGATGTTTTGTTTTCTTTCATTAAGAAGACCTGTTTTGCCAAGCCACTCCCTCAAAAGTTAGCCCGTGACAGGATGTGAGACAATAGAGTTTGTTATAAAATTGACGTTTTGACGGTCATTAGAACCTTTGGTGGTTGCTGAAGTTGCCCCAAACAGGATAAACAAAGTGTGTCAAATGGGAAATGCCTGTAATCAGAACATTTCTCTGAGATGTGCTGCCAAGTCAAAGCAGACTTGAGATATTTGTTGGTTTGGTTTTCTGCTGTTTGGATGCCTCAGAGCGAATGCCACTGGGACATGCTGTGTGGGGACAATTTATTCTAGTGAAGTTCAATTAACAAAGCTAAGTCACACTTTTTTCTTCTACAGACACCTTTTTAGATTTTCTTAGAGTATGTATTTTTTTCTCAACCTCCCATTTTTTGGTTTCTCAATTAGCAATATTAATTTCAGAACAAAATGCAAAATGTAATTAATGCAAGGACATATTAAGTTATACATTGAGAGAATTTCTAATGAAGTTACAATATATGGGTATTTTAAAGACAGGATAAAAAACAGACATGTAAGCTATTTTGTGCCTGGTATGGTGCTAAGTAAACCCCTTTGCCCCATCCCCCCCGTCCCATTAGGCATTATTGTCATTATTATTATTATCTCTACTGTACAGATGAGAAAAATATGTTTACAAAATTTAAACTATTATCCAAGGTCATACAGTTAGAAAAGAGAGGTTTCCAATCTGTATCTTTGTCCTATACTTTGCTGTCCTACTGTTCACCTGATGTGCAGACATACTCCTGTCTCTAAATCTCCATGCAATGAAGAGAACACATTGCTCTCGGCCTTAAACCATGTTGTGGGTGTAATTAAACTGGGATTTTAAGATGTTCATGAGCCTCTCGGATTCCCAAATTCTGAAAATCTGGACCTTATATCTACCTCTAAGTTGTGAGTAGATTAACACCAGTATCTGTAATCTTTTTGACCATATTCAGAAATTAAGTCAGATACAAATCCTGTGAGAAGACATTAGCAACTTCCCAGGGGCTGTTCCTGTTCATAAAGGGATTGTTTGGGTCACCTTCCAGCTGAAGTTTTCAGATTTACTCTTCAGTTTTCATTTGATCATTTTAAGTTTTAAAACCTATTTTTCCTTTCACATTTTATTAGTTCATAAATCTCTTTTATTCCCACTCACATTAATAGAGAATGATTATGTAGACAAGTTAAGCATACCGATCCATTAAAAGAAAAAAAGCTGTTTCTCTCCCCACTTTGGTCATCCAACAGCTCCAATGAATTTCCCTTAATGCAGTGATTGGATTTCTCAATGGTTCTTGGGGATCATGATGAAAACTCTTTTTTTTTCCATTTTTTTTATTGTTATTTATGTCTTTTACATTTCATGATGAAAACTCTTGTGTAGGGTTTCAGTACAGATCTTACATCACAGGAATTTAATGTTTCTTATTTTGCCTTAACCAAATGGAGGAATGTGGAGGGGGAAAACTCTGGGAATAGTTATTCTTTAAACCTATATCAGAATTTGTTAATGAGGATAGTCTTACACCTTTCCATGCAATCGAAATCATGTCTTTTAAAAATAACATTGTGTTCTTAGGTTGTGGAATCAAGGGTTACTTTTTATGAATAAAATAGGAAGGGAAAGTAGCCTACCCAGGACTGGCAGTGCAGCAGCAGGCAAAGAAAGGCTCCAGAGCCAGGAACACCTGGATGGGAGTCTGGCCTTCCCACTGGTGCGGTGTTGGGAGGGTAACTCGGCTTCACTGAGGTTTGCTTTTCTAATATATATCTTGTGTATAACACCTCATTTGTGATTTTATACTAGAGATACTTAGAAACAATACGTGTTTAAACATTTAATAGATTTTAATTAACTTTTAATTTTGTGGAAATTACCAAGTGGGTAGAATTATTTTTTCTATGTTTGGTACAGGGAAAATTTCCATGTGAATGTTTTGTCATTCATTAGAGTAAGTGGGATAACAGCAAGTTCTTTTAGCAGACAGAATGTACTAGAAAAAAGTACTTAACTTGTCTAAAAGCATTCTTTATACCATGTCTAAATTATGACTACTTGGAAATTTCTATTCAATCTTCATGTTAATCAGATATTTAACAGAATTATCTTTGCCATGGCAGGTTTCATGGTAGAGTTCTATCTGGAGTCTAGAGGACAGTCAGTGAAGCTAATAACTATTTTTACAATTGATGTAAGGACTAGATGCCATCATGTTAGTAAAGACCTGTTTTCAAGAAATGATAGGAATTGTTACCAGTGGGAAAACCTTAGGAGACCTACCCATTCATGTAGTGGAATGAAGATGTTAACTGTATTTAATGTAGAAATTGGATGCAACTCAATTGTCCATGATGACTTTGTTTTGGGTATTTTGAGAACCTCCTCCAATTGGAGTAGCCATTAAGTGGTTGTTAATTGAATTTCTTGAATTTTAAGTATATTGCATATATAAATATTCTGATCTGCAGATGAATAAAATTTACATTTAGAAAATAAACCAGTTTAGAACTTCATAACTTATTTATGAGCAAAATGATTGCCTCTTGATCAACTCCCCAGCCACTGAAAACATTCCACTCTTTCAGAATAGTATAAAAATAATGGCACATGACAACTAGGAGTCAAATCATTTTTTGATAGTCTGTGGCATGGGGCTGGGTGTGGAGGGGCACTCAGTCATCCTGGGACACAGGAGCTTCAAGTAGACCTTGTTTTGGGTCTTGATTCTTGTGGGTAGGCATCTATAACCACTGAGTACTTTCCATGTGAATCTGAAGTCTCTTCCTGGAAATTGTGGATTGGGAGAAACTTCCTAAAAATTCTGGCCTAACTTCCCATTAAATCTTTGGTCACCAGTGCCCTGAAAATGTCTAGACATTTTTATATTAATTCTTTGGTGAATTCCTATTTAGGAGATCATTAAAATTAAATGTAATAACGTGAAAAGAGTTATTATAGAAAATATGAAACAACTAAGCCAGGTTTACCATCTTAACTAAACCAGGTAAGATGGGTAAGTGGTAGTAGGGAATTAGGTAGGAGGAAATCTACTTAGACAAGGTTATATCTGAGCTAAATGAAAAAGGGGAAAAAGACTTCCTTTTTATCACTGCTAAGGATGTTAATTTACCACAAGGATATTAATTTAAATCTCTTTTGTAAAATATGGCCTCACTATTCCTAAATATACTTGAAGACATATATGTAGTAGGATTATGTTCTATAAATGTTGAGTTAGCTTTGATTATGATAGAACGTTATGGACCCTTGTTTTATATCTAATTTTCATTGGGGGTGGGTGATGGTGGTGGGAGGTCAACATCTAACTTGATTCATTAACATTAATAATAGAAAACATTCACTAAGTTCTTTGTTATGTATCACAATGGTGCCAAACACATGATATGTATTAAATGAGTTTACACATGGAAAACACTTAGATCAGTTTCTGGCACAGTAGATGCTCAAAAATACTTTAGCAATTATTATTATCCCAAACTTATTGTTATATATAAAATGTTACATGATAGATATGGGGGGAAATGTTTGAAGACAAAGTAATTTACTCAAGGTCATGAAACTAGTATATAACACATTTGGAACTGAAATTCAGGAATCTCTAGCTCAGAATCCAAGTTATGAATCATGATATACTTCCCAGCTTATTAAAATTATTCTCTAACAAACAAATAATAAAGAAAATTCATAGTAAGTAATACTAAAGAGAACATAAGCTTATATATATTACTTTAACCTAGTCAGTTTCTTTAAAACTCTGATGGCATGTTGATGATAAAGAAGAATTTATTCATTAGTGAGATTTAAAATCTTAGGAGATAAAGCAGATAATGACAGTACATGATGTAGGTACAGATATACAGATATATAGCTACAGATATACCAGGTGTCTGATATTACTTGTTAAAAAAAAACAACAACCCTCACTGGGTACGAGAAAAGAAATTGTGGCTGTGTAAGGAATCAAATAGCAGGGAGGAGACAGGTCAGCATGGGAGTTAGTAGGGACAGGTGGCAGTCTGTGGGAGAGTCAAGAATCAAACCTAGGGCCTCCCTGGTGGCGCAGCAGTTGAGCACTGCGCTGTGGAGCTGTCAGCAGCACGTGATGCGAGTTCGACGCCCAGCCGGGGAGATTCCCACATGGCGCAGCAGACCTCTCCTGCCTCACCCGTTGCTCCCCTCAGCAGTGTATTTCTGATCTGCCTGTTCTGCTCCCCACTCTCTCTGGTGAATCCTCTCACCACCCCCCGCCTCTGGCCTGTACCCCAGCTTGTATGTATAAATAAATAAATCTTAAAAAAAAATAATCAAACCTGGCAATTTCTGGATCCTATTGTGATTTGTATGTTTTACGCCTTTTACCATGATATCTGTTAAAGTTTTAAGTAATCCACCAATCAAAAGTTTTAGCCAATTTGCCAGTCCATCACATTTATCAAACTTCAGCAAAATAGAAATCCTGGTTTTCTTTTTGCTTATCTGTTTAACTTCTCCCCTTTCTTCTAACTGTTCGTGTTTTCCTTTATTTCTTTACCTTTTAAACCCTGGAGACATTATTGAATATCAGGAAGGCAACACAATCTGAAAGTAAAAAGAAAAAAAAAATCAGAAAATGTTTTTTTTGAAAACCAGAGTCCTCACTTCCTCACTCTTCTGAAAACCATAGTCCTCAATCCTCTGGGGGTGCCCTTAAGTGGAGCGATGGGAGCCAGTCCCATCTTGGGGATGTAGAGACTTTTCTTCAGGCTTTCTTCTAGGGCTGGCACTGGTTCATTCCTGAGACTCTAAGAGATTATCTCTGATAATTCACCACAAACCTCCTCTCATTAGACAGAAATTCCAGTATCAGGTGCTAATATAATAGCACCTTTTGCATAGGTGTTACAGGGCAGGGAGAGGGGCAGCCTCGAAACCCCAGACCTGCCCTGTTCTAAATGGGTTCTGCCATCCGCTGCATCAATACAAAACATATAGGACCTTTTGTGGAAACAGAAACTTTAATACAATTAGAAAGGACAGAGAAGACACAGAATATATTTTCTAAGTCAAGCACCTAATGTTAACCAACTCCTCGTGAGTAAAAGTCCACCCAAATGGGATTGGCCCAAAGCAAGTCTCAAAAGCCTTCCACTAGTCTAGAACAGATTTTGGCAGGGACCCACACATAAGGGTCAGAAACAGCCAGAGAATTCTGGGAGGAACCAAAATACCTTTCGGCAGGGACCCATCCAAAAGGGTCAGAAACAGTCAGACAATTCTGAGAGGAACAGAACAAAGTCAAAACCAAAATCAACATAGCCATAGTTAACCTCCCCATGGGTCTCTCACCCATATCTACTTCAATCAGTCCAGGCCAGTGCAGCTTCTTTGCAAGTCTCTCTGTTCCTTGGGCCTCTTCTGGCTTTCCATCCTTCCATCTCCTCCTGTCTTCTGTCTGTGTTCTGTGTCTCCTCTGTGTGTGTGTCCCTCCTTTTTCTCAAGCTTCTTATATCTTGCTCAGTTCCACCCTACCTTGGGTGAAACAGGGAACCTGGGACACACCTTTTTCCTGGGGACCATCCTGTTACATAGGGAGACAGATTCTTCCAGTGCCTGGAGCAGAGGAGAGATCTACTTCTTGAATAGTAGTGTCAGGAACTCTGTGGGTCTGGTTCCCAGTGAAATCACTGAAACTGGTGAAAGATATTAAAAAATCCAACCACATAAAGTCTTTGGAAATTGTCCTAAGGGCATGCAATAAATATAGAAACTTTATTCAAGAAAGTTTACTCTATTTTGGTAAAAAATAGCAAGAATCTATGACATTGGAGCCATGAGCTGCACCTTTAGAATTTAATTGGAGCAGTCTGTGGAACAATTTATGTCCCAAAACATTGTTCAAAACAGTAGAGCAACGGGTTGGCTATTACTTGAACCTAACAGCCAGTGTGATACCAACAGAGGCAGACAGTTTACAGAGAGGTCAGGGGAAGAAAGAGTCCAAAAGAACTTTGATAAAACAACTGTCGCCCTAGGGTAATTCACTCTTTGAGAAGTAAAATAGTTAGCTAAGCCACTAAACAAATAAATAACAATAAGTACAAATCTTGGGAAGAGGGGAAGATCAGTTGTCCAGAATCACTGCAATGCACTACTTGAAAAGTATACTTTTCAACTAAAAGATTATAAAACATGGAAAGAAACAAGGACTATGAGACATACACAGGGAAAAGTAAGCAAGAGGAACTGCTGGTGAGAGTCCCAGAGGCAGATGAGGGCCAGAATTACAAAACTTCCAAACAGTCACTATAAATATGTTGAAAGAACTAAAGGAAACTATAGAAAAGGAAGTAAAGGAAGATGTGTCTATTTAAGTGGGACTAGCAATAAAGAAATAAAAATTGTAAAAGAGAACCTAGTGGAAATTCTGGAGAGAAAAAAATACAATTATTGAATTAAAAACAATACCATAGGGGAATCAACAGTAGATCTGAACTGATAAGAGAATTAGTGAACTTGAAGATAGATTTAAAGAGATTGTTATCTAAAGAACCAGAGGAGGGGGAGTAATAAAATGAACAGAGCCCAAGAGAAATATGGGACAAAATTAGTATGCAACATACTAATGGAAGTATCAGAAGGAGAAGAGAGAGCAAATGGAGCAGAAACAAATGTTTAAAATACTAATGTCCAAAACTCCCCAAATTTGATGAACAGCACTAAACTATACATTCTGAAACTCAACGAAATAGCATAAAGGCAAAGATAGTCACACCAAAACATATTACTGTCAAATGTTGAAAGTTAAGTCAAAAATAAAATTTGAAAGCTGCAAGAAAAAAATGACTACTCATATACATGGGAATTACAATGAAATTTACCATTGATTTCTCATCAGAAATGGTGGAGTCTACATGGTGATATATGAAATAATGAAAGAAAAAACACTGTCAGTTGGAAATCTCATATACAATACGACTATAATAAAAGATAGATTATAAATTTAAAAGTGAAAAAAAGGACATTTTAAGGTAAAAAATGAGACCCACCTGACAAGAAATACTAAACGAATTCCTCAGGCTGAAATCAAGTATCCCCGCTCAGTACTTCAAATCCTCCTGAAAAAAAGAAAGCAGTACTAGTAAAGGTTAATATGCAATTATTAATATAATCTGTAATCATTTAATTATAATGTAATTATGTTACTATAAATTACAATTACATAATTACAAAAGAAAAAACAATTTAATTTATAACCACAAAATTATAATTATGTAACTATAAAAGACAGTACAGAAAACTAAACATTTTTCTCCTTTTAACTGATTTAAACAGCAATTGCATAAAGCAATATATATGTGTGTGTGTGTACAATTGTATTGGTGGGCATGCAGCATATATAAATGTAATATATTTGACAGTAATAGCATAAAGGAGGTAGGAGCAAAGTTATATTGGAGTCAGGAAATTACCACAAATGGTAGCTTGAATCCAGAAGAACAAAAGAATAAATTTAAAAAATGGTAAATAAAAAGGTTAGTATAGCACACTCTTTAAATACATAATTGCTCTCCTTGTCTCTTATCTTCCCTCATTTTCTTTAATGGCAGGTATGCCATTACTATTCACTGCACTTTATTCCGTGGTCATCTTCATTTTCCCTGTATTTCTCTCCACCTAACTCTTGTTGAGTGAAGCATAAATCTCCTCCATTGTCCCTTCTGGTGCAATCCATGTTGGTCTCCAATATCCAAGAAGGTGCAGTTTGGTGCAAAGTCATGGGACACTATAGGTTTAGCGCCCTTCTGGATAACTTTCACATTATACTTCCAGGAGTGAAGTGGGAACCTTTGCTGATCTCACCTTTATCCAATACTCAAGCTGACTTTTGAAAATGGGAATAAGTCGTGTCTATAGTGGTATGAATTATATCTTCAGAATGGAACCTTTAATTTATAATGTGCTAACTAAAGTGTGTTCATTATTCTTTTCCCTACCATTCAGGCCTAACTCCGGGATCTTGTCTCTACTCCTAGCCTCAGGAGGCTGATCCAGAAAGAAGTCATCTGGGTTCTTTTACTGGCTGACACCGGACTGGGTTTAGTTAGTGAGAAGCACCAGCAGGTGATCAGAGGGAGGAGGAGACAGTTGTTTTTGAAGCCGGACAGAACTTAGTTCTATCGGATTGTGCCTCCTCCTGGTGTATTTATCTTCTCAGCTCACCCTTTCACTGCACTCCAGCCATAGCCAGAGGATGTTTTCTCCCCTGTGCCTTCAGAGCCGGGAGTGGTAACACCTTCCCATTAATCATTGCCCATTGATCGTTTCTGGATGCTTCACCAATCTTAGTTTATCTTCTTAACTTGCTCACAGCGAGGCCAAATATCTTTTTATTAAAGTCTTATCATTTGCGCTTTGTAGGAGAAATTTCCTTTGTGACTCTGACAAGTTTTAAGAAAAGAATACTGTATTGGAATGAAAATCGGTTTGGCCTCTTATCAGTCCAGTGATCTCTGGGAAAACATTTTATCTTTTCCACGCTTCTGTTTCACCTTGTGTAAAAGGACAGATCATCCTCTGACTCTAAATCAGACATGGGATGAACAACTGAAAGAAAATGTGGCAGGCTGGATTGGATGACAAGTCCCATCACTTTAGATAATGGAAACAGATATAAATGCAAACAGGCTGAATTGGAAAATATCTCAGGCACCATGGGGAAATTTTATCTTTAGAAGAGAAGAGTACTATGGGAAAATTTTCCTTCAAGCCTCACGTAATCTAAGACTGGATTTCCTTTAGATAAGGAAAACTGATGAAATGGCACAGGAAGTTGGGGAGAACTGGAATCATAAATAGTTCATGTGGGAGAAGGCGACTTTTCCCTTGATTCCCAAATGCTGTCATTAAGGAAAATTAAGACACTGAGGAGATATTAGTGGGTTGGCTTCACTGCTTAACAGTGAAACTTGCAGCCTGAATTTCCCGTGTCCCTGTGGATTCTAGCTTTAGAATGTCCTGGGTGCTCTTCTCATTAAAAGGCATTCTCGTTAAGGGGAGAATAATTATTTAGTTGATGCCTATGCTTGGTATAGCTTCTTCAGATATAAGAATCCTTCAGCATCCAAAGTTAAGGAAATACTATCATATTGACTTTATATTCCTTTCTGAAATTCTTCTAGCTTTTATCAGTTATTTTTGATTTTGTTTGGGGTATATATTTTCCCAACCAGAATCATATACAGATTAAGGTTCTAAGGAATCCTTATTTCAAGAGCTTGAATCAATTCAGCTTTGTCATATCAGAGGAAGACGTCCACGGTTCATCTTATTAGTATGCCATCTTTTGGCAGGTATGCCATTACTAGTCACAGCACTTTATTCTGTGGTCATTTCATTTTCCTTGTTGTCTTATCCATATCTTATGTTCCTTCTCTCCAGAAAGAGCAAGGAATTATCTTGGGAATACCATAAAGCAATTACTTTTAGTAGGATGGGATGTAAGGAAAAAAGTATATGGGAGAGGCACAAATACAAGATTAATGGGCCTCTCTCATCGCACAAGGGGTTAAGTCTCAGCACTATGACGCTAAGGCAGGAGTTCCATTGCAGGCCAGGAGCTAACCCACATGGCACAGCAGACCTTTCCTGTCTCCCCCGCTGTTCCCCTCAGCAGTGGATTCAGTCCCTCCACCTGTTCTGCTCTTCACTCTGTCACTCCCTATACCTCTGGCCTACACCCCAGCTTTTGGATGCATAAATAAATAAATCATTAAAAAAAAGAAGAGATTAGTGGACCAGTTCTCTAGCTTTTGATGAATATCAGTAAGATATTATATTATTATCTCTTGATATTTTTGGTAGAGTATAATAAACTTCTGGTGATTATCACTGCAAAATGCTGGAATCAAGAGTTCTATTAAATTGTAGCCTATACATAATTTTTGGTTATTCTGATGTGATAGCTGTCTTAACAGAAATGATATGTAGGTCATGAGAGATGATTTGAAATGAATTTAATTCCCAAATGCCCCCAGAAGCTTAAGTTATAGTTTTTGATTCCTTTTAAATGATGAGTTTTAGTTATAGTTATAATACAAAACTATAGTTATAGTTGTAGTACAAAGTTATAATTCTCCTATGGCTTATTACTTGAAAAATTTTCATGACACACACTGAAGCTGATAATTCCTTTAGGATTTCAGCTGTAAGTGAGCCAAGGTAATTAGCAATAGTGATTCAAATAAAACAGATAATATAACCCAATATAGAGTTAAGCTGAAAGTCAACTTATGTCCATCAAATATATGAAGTGAGTATTTCTCTTGATGTTTCACTGGTGCTATTCTTGTTATTAGAATTCTAATGGTTTATCTATTCAAAGTAGATTCCTGAAGATAGAGTTTAGGCTTCCCTCGAAAGGACCAGAAGTAAAAGTTTTAGACAGGAACTTAGGGTCATTTTGTAGCGGGGAAAAATGTAACAATGAGGCACTGCCTTTGGGATTTTACCATTTCTCAGATAAGAACATCTACCAAACTAAGTGATTTTGTTTCCTAGAGGAAAGGCATTGCTGGCAGATGGAGCCATCTGCAAAATGTGTAAAGGAACATGGAGTTAGGGAGGGGGAGACTGGCCAGGCAGAGGGATGGTTGGGAGAAGGAAACAGGATCAGCATGGAGGTGATAAAGAGAGGGTGAGGGAGACATTTACTCTGCATGTGACATAATCAGAAGTCCCCATTTGTTTGTTTAATCCAGGATTTCCCCTGGCACAGCTGGAACTCACAGTCTCTTTGGAATTCTTCCCTCCAGCATTTGTCTGGGAAACAGAAAAGGAGCCATTAGCCAGAGAGAGAGGAGAGAGACACCAGGTTACTTTGAGTTCTTTCCTTTTAAGTACTTCCCTGCCCACCCCCTCCCCCCCCAACTTTGTTGTTAATTTTTGGACAGTATTTGATTTCTCCCCTCAGGTGTAGTCCCTCCCTGCAATTTTCACACCCATCACCCATTACCCATCACCCTTGTGCTCTTCCCTCCCGTTTTGATCCCTTTTCCGAATGCCCCGTGCCTCAGATTTGTGGTCAGCTTGCAAGTTTTGTCTTTTTCCTGACTGTTTGGTTTCTTTATATTCCACAAGAGTGAAGTCAGCTGATATATATCTTTTTCCTTCTGACTTATTTTACCCAGCATAATCCCTTCCAGGGAGTCCTTGTATATGTACACCATGTCTTCTTGATACAGTCATCTGTTTTGGTGCAGTTAGGTTGTTTCCATATCTTGGCTATTATAAATAGTGCTGCAATAAACATGGGAGTGCAGGTTTCCTTTTGAATTATTGTTTTTTGCCCTTTGGGTAGATTCTTAGGTGTGGAATCACTTGATCATATGGTAGGTCCTTTTTTAGTGTTTTGAGGTACCTCCACATGGCTTTCCGCAGTGACTGGGCCAGTTTGCATTTCTGATGCCATGTAAGAGAATCCCTTTTCTCCATATCCTCACCAGCACTTGTTTCTGTTTTTTGTTTTTTTTTTAATATGGACCATTCTCACAGGTGTGAGGTGGTATCTCATTGTGGTTTTGACTTGCATTTCCCTGGTAATAAGCAATGTTGAGCATTTTTTAATTTGCCTATTGGCCATTTGTATTTCTTTGGAGAAGTGTCTATTTAAGTCTTCTGTCCATTTTTTGATTGGGTTGTTTGTTTTTGTTGAGTCATGTGAGATCTTCATAGAGTTTCTATATCAGTCCCTTATCAGAGTTCCTTTTGTGCTTCGGGGAGAAAAACTACCTTCCTAAGCTCAAAGGGAAAATGAAACTGTTCATAAGATTTCTGTTAGGTAACCTGTCAGCAAAGTTGTTTATATAGAGCCAGTGACCATTGTGTACATATCTTTGTGCCCTTTGCCACACTTAAAGCACATTTGAACTTTCCAGTCAATTCTGACTAAATGGAAACACAGATTTGACAAATCCCGACAAAGGTATTATGTCGTTATTGAGGAACTTTTCTTCACTTTGTTTTCATTCTCATTTTTCAATAGGGTTGTGTAAAAAGAGGCTTAGAATGCTCTTGTGAATTATGCTTACTGTTCAAATGGTCAAATTATTCCTCAAAGTCAGTCTTCCTCTCAAGGAAGGAAGAACAAAAAGAGAAAAGGAGATTTAGTTTTTCCTAGATTTCAGGTACCACATGATCTCTGTTTGCATTTTTGGGTGTATCAAGATATCCAAACTGATTATTCTCCCAGTGATTCATATTTTTAGATTTTATGGTAAATTCAGAGAAGTGATCTGACAACAAGCAAACAAAAGAGATTCTCAATTTACACTAATGGAAACCTATCTTACAGTGTGTGTTATTATTAAAACACATATACACATTCAAATATTTTTTGAATAAATGAAGAATAAGTGACATGTGAGTGACATCTTGTTGATTTATGATCCTTCAATGTAAAGATTGAGCCATTTGGCCAGTTTTGTTTGTTTGTTTTTTGCGCTTCCTTCAAATCTCAGTAGTCAAGATTTGAAATGTGAGACTTCTCAAGTACAATTTGGTAATCCTGAGCCCTGTATTTCAACAGAGCACACACAGAAAGTAGTTTTTTAATTACTAATTAATTTATTCAGCGGCACTGTCAGCCTCTTTTGATAGACTGATGAATGAGTGAGGTAGGTCCTATCATTCGCAAGTTTTTAGTTTATATCCCTGGATAATTGCCTAGAAAATATCAAAGTAACACGATTCAGAGAGCATCTCAAATAGTAACAAATAAATTATCTAATCCCTTTATCTGAAGAAATTTCCAGAGTTCCCAAACGTGGCATAATTTACAAATTCCTTCCCATCTGCCTGTAAATATTCAGGTTTCCCCCTTATAAAAATCATGCCTGTACATTTAACTGTTCCTTCCTTTCACTGCCAAGTTTCTTAAAAAATAAGTCACTATCTGTTGCTTGTACTTTCTCATCATTGCCTTATGCCCTATCCCATGGAATATGACCTGAACTCCTGGAACTTTAAGTGGAACTTGCCAGCTCACAAATGGTTGCTCTGTGCCAAGACTTTTTCTTTTTATACTATTGTCTTTGATGTTTAATGCAAACCTACTTTCAGCCTCTTCCTTTTTTAACTCTGTTCCTTCAGTTCCTGTGACGCTAGCCTGCTTACCTGAATGGCTGTACCGTGACCTGATGGTCCCAAAGCCCTTTGTTCCCTCAATATCTGGGTAACTGCAGGGTTTTCCTGCCTGGCTTGCTTCTGCTCTTCCCTATTTGGGGTAGTCTAGTATGCTGTTGGTCTCAGGGGGGTTGACCCAGCAACATGGTTCAAGGGCTTAGCACCTGATCCTGCTTCATAGGATCAGCGTTTTCTATCCCATTCTTTGTGTCCTTCTGTCGACAATTTGAGCATCGAAAATTAATTCTATGAATGGACAATTTGACCAAGAAAGAGGCATGTTAATGTGGTGTCTGTTACTTTTTGACATATCCTCATGATACTTTTAGGGTTTTCTTTTAGGATTTTTAGTTGCCGTCTGGTGCATCCTTTGTATATTTACACAGTGCCTCAAGCCCTGTGTAGAAACTGTTCTCTTTCTGTCACTCATGCAATCGGAAGCTGTCCTTATTTTCCTTGGGTCCTGACAGTCCCCTTCAGGACTCTGCAGATCTGAACAGACACTCTGTCCATCTGCTTGTGCACTGAGCACCCCCTGTCAGGTTGCTGCCGCCCCTTTATCATGGAAATGCCCTTCTCACCCCACTTGGGCTCTGGCATTAATCTTGCCCCACCCCCTCCTGTGTGGACTGGTATTTTATGCTTTTGTATATTGCTCAACTAAACTTTGTTACCATTCTGTGGAGGAGTTTTGCATCTATGTCAGGAATTGCCAACTCCACAAAATAAAGGACCATACAATAAATATTCTTAATTTGTGGAGTACATGTTTTCTTTTGTCTCTGCAACTATCTCACTCTGCTCTAGCAGATGTTATGTTCCAATAAAACTTGTGCTTGAGTCTTGTCTCTGTTCATGGGGCCAGTGGCTTTGGTATGCAGTTTTCTTTTTTTGCAATGTGCTTACTTTTGTATCAGAGGAATTCTGGCTTCATTAATTAAACTGGGAAGTGTTCCCTCCTCTTTTATTTTCTGGAAGAGATTGTGCAGAACTGATAAAATTTTTTCCTAAATGTCTGTGAAGCCATCTGGGTCATCAGTCTATTTGACTTCTTTTTCATAGACCAGGCCCACAGCAAGGGTATGTTGTGAGCCCTCAATATCACATCCGTCTCTGATCAAACTTTTTTCTTTTCTCTTTTTAAAATAAGCAATAGACTACTGAAAGAGAATTTTCTCTGAAATTTTTATTTGAAAGTTCGACCCATTCAGCATAAGGAATGAGGCAAGTTTTATTTCTCTAAATGGAAAAAATGTAACAAAGACTATGTATTATTAAATCTATCTATCTATCTATCTATCTATCTATCTATCTATCACCAGAATATTGCAAATCCTAGCAAGTAAACAACATAAAAGATATTCTGGTGCATTTTTCATTAATGTATTAACATACATGACACTCTTAGGTTGATATCTGCACTTAACACATACTAAAAATCTTACAGTGACATATTTCTCAATCATGAGTACTAGATGTCAGTTAGATTATTTTGGAATATCCCCATGATAGAGAGGAATTTCAGGTACTTTATACAATGCTGGTGTTTGCCAATAGCACATACAGATAGATGAACCTTCTTGGACACACAGAATGACCACTGGCCCAGCAGGAGGCCTCACAATACTCTAACCCACACATCACCAAGCACAGCATATCTGACCTGCTGGACACAGGCAACCTTAAAATATGTGCACTTGCCTATAATCATCTTCAGAACATTCAAGGTCTTTACTTTCTGCCCCTTCCCAATTAATTTTCTCCCCCTATCAGGTGCTGTAATGGAGGTGGGTAGGGGGTAGAGTTAGGGGCTTTTGCTGACCCTTTGGATGTGTGTGCTCACAGTATATTTGAGACCCACAAACAGTTTAGAAGTCAAGCCCAAAATTAATGATATTTTTGTTCTTGAAAAGGATACATTCCCTAGCAGGAACTGAATCCCTGTCTCCAACCTCACTGCCAAAGGCATGTTTGTGCTGCTCAGTTTGTGATCTGAATGAGATGTTTCTGTTCCATGGATGATGCCAAAAAGATACTACGTGCTTCCTTAATTTCAAACCATCATCAGTCTAGTCTGCTGCAAGTACTGAGTTGTAAGACGGTTGCTGTATCTACCTTTTGTCCTTTTACAATCCCTTTTACAATCTCCTTCATTTTCCACTTTGCCCTACAGCTGACAGACTGCCCTTCAGGGACGAAATCACTACTCTCATGCTTTCTGGTTCTGGGTCGGGTTTGGCCAATGGGAAACCGGTCCCTGATGGGTTTTTGCCTGGCTGCTTTTGCTCCTCATCTGAGGGCCACAGCTTTTGTAAAGTGGTCTCTTCCTCAGAGCACTCTTGGTAGCCACTGCTGCCTCTTCCCTCTTTATGCACAGGAGTGGCAGCTAGAATGACTAGCCCCGGGGCTTTAATGGTTTCCTTATCCTCTGCCCACATCTTTATATTGTCTTTTCATTAAATTTTCATTTAGTGTCTAGACTGACACAGAAGGAACTTTACAACAAATTTCTTTTCAATCCTTTTTTTTTTTTTTTAATCTTTCTGGTACCATTTCATAATACTTCTTAGCTCAGGTTTCATAGATTACAATTGATTTATCAGAAAAATGACCATGGACCAAAAAAAAAAAAAAAAGCTGAAAACTCAATTTTCTATTCCCAGTAGTATTTAATTTTGTATATCTGCAAAGCTGGTGAAAGTTTGTTGCCCAAACATTCTGTCCTGTAAGTTTTTGGAGTTCTTTTTATTTATGGTTACTCCTGTTGCAGTGGCTCTGGATAGCTTCATAGTGCTGCGACTTCACCTGTTGTACCACCAGGGAGGCTCCCACTTCAATAATTAAAAGATGAAGATGAGTCCTATAAAATTCTTTGTGTGGGAACATTGAAGTCAGATGTAGGGAAGTTTCAGCAAGGGTGATACTTCTTTTAGAAACAGAGTAAATTTAGCAGTGACAATAAAAACATTTCTCTGCATCTTATACACCTGACAAAAGCTTTTGTCTAACTCAGTGGCCTAGTGCAGATTTTTTTGCTCTATTCAGGGCCACATGGCACTGGCCATTTCTCCTTGTCCTGTTGCGCTGGTATTTTGTGGTAATACCTCTTGTTGCTGCCAATAACCTTTAAATGTGCTGACTGCTACTTTGCTCCTGCGGAGGGACGCAGCATCTGTGCAAACTGCCACGTCCAAGGTCAATTGATGCCTCCTGCTTTCAGTGTCCTGTGGGAATATTACTGTTTCAATTTCTTAATGTTTATTTGCTTATTTATCATACTCTTTTGCTATGGGATTTCGGTAATGAAGTCAAAACTTATTGGCTGGAAATGGATTATTGTCCTTGAACTAACATGTCCTCCCTAAGAATGAGGGGGGTCTTCTGGATCATCTATGGTCCTTTCTATGAGTGAATTTCTGGACACCTTGTTTTCTCAGCCCAGAGGATGTTCTGAAAAAAACATATTCAAATTGGGACCTCTGTTACTCTATAGAGAGACAAAGTGGGCACCCTAGTGGCCAAGCCAATTCTTACCCTTAATACACATTTGTTTAAGTTATGTAGAGTCCCTATATTTGCAAAGTAGAGCATATGCTTAATGAAATTATTGTGACAAAGAAATAACATGTGTATGAAACACTTAGCATAGTGCGTGACACAAATCAGCCTTCAAAATAGTCTAGTGAATTTTTTTATTATTATGAGTGTGCTTGAAATCTTGAAAATTGTAAAGCTCTAGTATCTATATAAAAATACTCACATGTCAATGGATATACTTTCAGAGAATAATTTGGTAAATAACTGAGTTGTTTTGAGAGGCTTCCCTCTTAGGTAAAAACTTTTGTATGAATAAGCAATTCAGATCACAGGTTGTTTTCCTTAGTTTCTGAGAGTTAAGCTATCAGAGGTATGGATTAAATTTTTTCTCTTTTTTGTTAAATATTCACATGGAGAATTAGGTTGACATTTCCTTTTTTACTACCAATTAGTAGAAAGCCTCTGTTTGGTCACATCTGGGTACACTTTTAGCAAATAAATTCTTGGAGCTGTGCAAGTTTTAGATTAGTCAATTTATCCATATGAGTGACCTGGTTTGAAAGGACAGATGATAATGGTAAGGACACATGTAGGCTAAGACTAGCAGGTGAAATTTTAGATAAAGAGCGTATCAGTGAACAATACACAATATTGCTTTTGTAATGTATTTGTATATTCAAATTATTAAAATAATGCAGCAAATCAAATATTAGCCTTCTTGTTTCTTTTTCCAATCTATAGACCTTCCCTCCTTACTCATCAAAATTAATGTTAACTGATTTTTTTAAAACTGATTCTGATTTAACTGATTGTTTTAACTGATTCTTTTTTTTTTTTTTTTTTTTTTTTTTTTTTTTTTTTTTTTTTTTTTTTTTTTTTTTTTTTTTTTTTTTTTTTTTTTTTTTTGCTTATTTACAAGTATACCCAGACAAGTACAAACTTTTGTATGAATAAGCAGTTCAGATCACAGGTTGTTTTTCTCAATTTCTGAGAGTTAAGATATCAGAGGTATGGAATATATTTTTTCTCTTTTTTGTTAAATATTCACATGGAGGATTAGGTTGACATGTTTTGTTTTAATAATACTGTATGCATCATATTATACACAATATTTTGTATCTTTCTTTTTCATATTAAAAAACACCACACTATATCTGAAGAAAGGAATTACATAGTAGTATCCATGAAATTCTGCTGAAAACCGAAAACAGTTTCTTTAGTGACCAGAAGTGCCATGCATCTGCATAGGTGGGATCCTATATTTCAGAATTATATGTAGTGTTGCAAACTAATGCTACCTTAATTAAAAAATTATGAAAAAAAAAGTTGCTGGTAGCTTCACAAGGAAAATTTTTTGTCATATTCAAAAGGAATTGTTTGTAAATCCAACTGAAAAACAACAGGAAGTAAAAACTACTAGCAAAACAAAACAAAACAAAGAAGACTCAGCAGCAATAAAAGGAATAAGTAATGAATATCTTTTAAGGTCACTCCATATTAAATCTATTTATTAATTACACTGGTCAACAAATTTTTACGAAAGTCATGTTACTGAAATAAAATTAGTCATTTCCTGTCAATTTGTATGTGCTCAACGTGAGTATGACAGCCAAATTCTAATTTTGGCTCTAGTTTTTTTTGTAATCTGCAATAAATGGATGTTTACATCACAAAATGCATGCCAATAGTAACAGGCTTATGGTTAATACCTGTAAAAAATCAGTCATAGACTACTTCTTAGATTTCTTTGCTAATCTCTTGTACAGCTGTTCAGGAGCATCTCTGGGGAGTGTCAAGCAGTAGTCAGCCAACATTGTCGTGAACCATTTTTCCCTGCTATCTTTGTTCCATTGATGCGATATCTTGATGAAAATGTTCACCATGTTCATCACTCACCATACTACAGTTTTTAGGGAAGAAATCCAGATGGGAATGAAGGAAGTAGATCTTTAGAGCATATTGCAGCCAAGTTTCTGATACTGCATCAGCATGTCTTCTACTAGTTCCTTGTAGTTTTCTGCCCTAACATTCCAAAGAAAGTTTGTAGACACTAGGCGAAAAGCATTCCAGGCTTGTTTCACATCTCTCTGAAGCAAGTTGTTGAACCGGTCATCTTTGAAGAGCTCTCGAATCTGAGGACCCACGAAAACTCCCTCTTTAATCTTTGCTTCGCTGAGTCGAGGAAATTTTTCATGCAAGTATCAGAAAGCTGGCGAGGTTCAGTCCGTGGATTTCACGAAATTCTTCATCAAACCTAGTTTGATGTGAAGGGGTGGTAGCAGGATTTTGTGAGCCTCGCCCAGAGCTGGGTGCTGGATATGCTTCTCTCCAACAGCTACGTTTTGTCTGTGAGTCCATTCCTTCCGCAAGTAGTGCAATTCACCGGCTTGGCTATCCCACTTACATAAGAAACACATGTATTTTGTATATCTCTCCTGCAGTACCATTAAAAGAGCAATTAGCTTCAAATCACCACAGATATGCCAGCTGTACTTGTTATACTCAATGGAATTCAGTAGCTGCTTTAAGATATCGTATGTCTCTTTCATGTGGACTATATGTGCTACCGGAATAGATGGAAGATGGTTTCCATTGTGCAAAAGCACAGCCTTAAGACTCAGTTTCGAAGAGTCTAGAAATAGTCTCCATTCTTGTGGGTCATGAGTGATTTCTAAGGCACTCATGAGGCCCTCCATATTGGAACAGAATACCAGAGTACTTTCCTTTCTCAAGAAAGACTCCAACTGCTGGTGGCGCTTTTGATATCAAGTAATTGTGACATCTTCTTCCAGAAGATTCCATCGTTGGAGTCTTGATCCTAGCAATTCTGCCTTGTTCTTGGATAAGTCCAAATCACGAGCCAGGTAATTTAGTTCTTCCTGTGTTAGTCTGTGTGGGGTTGATGATGCACTACAGTGAAATCTGGATCACTGCATGCTGATGAAACAGGAGAAGAACAGGTTGGCTCACCCTTGTCCTCATCAGATGAATCGAGAGCATATTCTGCTGGAGGTTCTGGAATAGGAAGTCCCTCACCATGTGGAACTGGTCTCAATGCAGAAGCAATGTTTGGGTAGACTATTCTCGACTTCTTTTGCTTCATTATTCCGCCGGAAAGACAAGGAACTAAGCAGAAGTAACAGTCTTTTATGTGGTTGCTTGGCTCTCTCCACACTATGGGGACTGCAAATGGCATTGATGGTCTTATGCCATTGATGGTCTTTTGCCATTGAACCACTGTGAAAGCTGTGTTGAACATGTAGCACAGCCTATATCTGGGGCCCAAGGCTTGTCTTGGTCACCAACCTTGCATCTGAAGTAAAGATGATAAGCCTTCTTCACTTGAGAAGTGATCCTTTTCTTCTAGTTGGCAAATGTCACTTCCTCACAAGTAGAGCAGAAATTGTTCATGCTATTAATGCACTTTCGAGGCATTACTGTTCTATATTGCGCCTAAATGAATAAAATAACAACAGTTCTTGGAACAGTAGCTTAAACTGTCTCGCATAAAGTCTGAAATATTTTCAATGCTTAACCTTTCTGACAGGGCTTCATATAGTGCACTGCTGATGTCAGCTTACTTCAGCAGCCACCTCGCAGTAGTATTGCCTTGCATCAGAAAATTATGCAATCGGGCCTCCCTGGTGACGCAGCGGTTAAGCGCTGCGCTGTGGAGCTGTCAGCAGCGGTGATGCGAATTTGATGCCCTGGCCAGGGAGATTCCCACATGGTGCGGCAGACCTCTCCTGCCTCGCCTGCTGCTCCCCTGAGCAGTGTATTTCTGTTGATCTGCCTGTGCTGCTCCCCTCTCTGTCTCTGGTGAACCCTCTCGCCGCCCCACTCCTCTGGCCTGTACCCCAGCTTGTATGCATAAATAAATCTTAAAAAAAAAAAAAGAAAGAAAATGACGCAATCAACTCTGGATGATGTGTACATGATGGTATTATGCAGTGCGATGCAATATTACATCGTTCTAGGCTGATTTAGGATGTTGTTGCCGTCTTACTGGATAAATTTACATGGTAAAACATATAGAATGAATTATATGAAATATCTTCAAAACGAGAGCTAATAAAAAATTTTCAGGGTTATATTCATGTTCAGCACACCAAGATTAGGGCCTTTTTAAGTCAGTAACGATATCACTGTTGACCAGTGTTATTAATTATTAATTAAATATATTCTTTTCAATAGCTATACAATATTCCGTAGATTTCCTAGTGTGATTTTTTGATAATTTATCCAGCTCTTCCTGTGATAATATGGATGTAGGTGAGAACTTGCAATTTTTATCATAGAGATATTTGACATTTTAGTGTAGTCAGTTAGTGAATCTTCTCTTTTGAGAATTCTGAATTTTCTGTCTTTCAGATGAAGATCTGTACATATGTTGTGATTTATACATGTGTAAAATTAGGTCCTGCAAAAAGTGATACCATGGATGAAATTTGAGGACATTGTACAAAATGAAGTTAGTCACAGAAGTATACATATACTACATGATGCTACTTTATAAAATATCTAAATTGTCAAACTCAAAGAAGCAAAGAATGGTGGTTGCCAGGGCATGGGGGGAGGGGTTAATGGTTAGTTGTTAATAAACATGTATAAAATTTCACTTATGCAAGATGAATAAGTTCTAGAGATTTCAGCTACAGCATTGTGCCTATAGATAACAATACCCTATTATATACTTAAAAATATGTTAAGATCCCATGCCAAGTGTCCTTACTAAAATAAAAAACCTTAAAAACAACCACACAATTGGAAATTTAATCCATGTGAAATTAAAATAAATGGCACTACTTTATTATTTTTTTTCTAGATAGATGGAAGTTGTGCCAATATTATGAAATGATCTACCCATTAAAAATGGAAATGCCACTTTTTGTATATTATAATTTTTACACCTAATTCCATTCTGCCTAATTTTACAATCTTTACACCTAATTCCATTTATTTATTTTCATGTCAATAACATACTGTTTTGGTTACAATGATTTAATGTCAGCTTTAATATATAGTAAAGAAAGCTTTTTAATTGTCTTTTCCCTTCAACATCCTTCCTTTAAACACTGCTTGGCAATTTTTGCTCATTTATTCATTTTTTATGTTTTTATCACAAGAAATATAGTTACTGTAATCAATTCTTCCTAAAACTCAGTTGGGATTCTGATGAGAATTTCCTCAAATTTATATTTTATTTTGCAGTAAAATTGTTATTTTTTTTTTAAGATTTATTTATTTATGCATACAAGCTGGGGTACAGGCCAGAGGCGTGGGGCGGCGAGAGGGTTCACCAGAGACAGAGTGGGGAGCAGAACAGGCAGATCAGAAATACACTGCTGAGGGGAGCAGCGGGAGAGGCAGGAGAGGTCCGCCCCACCATGTGGGATTCTCCCGGGCCGGGGGTCGAACTCGCATCGCGCGCTGCCGACAGCTCCACAGCGCAGCGCTCAACCACTGCGCCACCAGGGAGGCCCCTAAAATTGTTATTTTAATAGTAGTAAATCTTCCCATTTAGGAATCAGAATGTCTCTGTTACTCATTCAGATCTTGTTTGAAAACCTTCAAATAGTTGCTATAAGCTTATTGTAGCATATTATTATGAACTAGAAATTATAATAAAAAATATTTTTTTCTGTTAATTACATAAGTTAGACAGAGTGACTGATAGGATCCTCATAGGATGTGCTTTGGCAATTGTTAGATGGTAGCGTGTCTGCTCTGCCATGCACTTAACTAAGTTGTAAGCCTTCTCAGAGCATTAGACCAGAAGTGGAATTCATTTATCTGGAAAAATGCTTGCATCTCTGATTCTTAATGGAATGCTAGTTTTGCCTAAGGATCAGTGAATGCCAACTTTCGATGTGTGTTTGTTGGAAGAAGAATGAAATTCTTCCACATTAATTCCCTTTCAATAAGATTTTTTCCTGTCTGGTTGAAATAATTTTGGGGTACATTTATTAAAAAACAGCATGTTCTATGTATTTACTAGTTAATATTACTTTGGATACAAAGCATTTTTCCTACAATTCCTTACTTACAGTGATTTTTTTTAAGTTCTGATTTAAAAATAAAAAAGTGATATAAAATATTTCATATAACTTTTACATTTCTCATTACATTCATTTCTTCATCATATTCATAAGCAGAACAGTAACTGTGAAGTATGAAGATGATGTTTCCTACAAGCAAAAAAGGAGATTCTCTTTTGAGAGTCATTATTTTACACCAATTTTCTATTTTCTGCAGGTGTGAGATAGGGAGATATTTAAGCACAAAGGTTTGTGGAGCATCATTCACGATGTTTCTCTTGACCTCAGTTTATAAATCTTAACCTAAATTCTGCACATCGCAGGCCCCTTAGTGAAGTTTCTTTACTATCAGTAGACACAATGATTTAAGTTGCCTTTTGCAGACACATTTCTTTCAGGGTGTGTGGGGAACCCACTGCACATGTAGAGTTTTATGGATTAATTTAAACAGTGTGAGAAAAGTGCCCAGGCCTTCTTAGTTTTAAGAGTTCATTTATTATAATAGCAACAGTAACTATCATTTTCATTGAAAATTCATTTTTCTGCTCTCTAGTCATGCGTTTGTCAGGACAAAATTAATAATCTTTATTAATGCCATTTTAATGTCTTTTTATAAAAGCTTTAAATAATTGAGGACTGAAGTTGGTGGGGAATCTCTGTATTTAATTAAAATAGTTGTTTTATGAGACTTAGAACTTAAAGTTAGACTTTTGTCTGGAGTCATTGAGGGATTCTTTATAGATTTGTGGAAAGCAAAAGCTGCTCAAAACTTTTTTTTCTGTTTTATTTTTTTTGAGAAGAGTATTTACTTTATCGTTTTAAAATTGATGATATCCAAATTGGATACCAGGCAAAAAGCCTAGGCTTTTCTCCCATAGATAAGTACCTTTATGAAAAGCATTTCATATATATGTATTTTTTAAATCAGATAATATTTAAGCAAGTATTTGAATTTGATTGTAGTCAAGAAGCTCAGAGATTTCATAGACTCGAGTCATCAACAATCTGAACAAGATCCAGGTTAAGAGATGTTAAAGAATCTCTCTAAAATAAGTTAGAAACATGGTGTTAGCTTGCTCAGGCTTCTGCTGTGACTTACGTAATTGTGAAATATTAATCGTCTCGATCCTGCAGTGCCCCTAGTGGAAATGTAAATACTTTTCCCCGGTGTCTATCCATCTCTTAAGAATGTGTGCAAATTTCAAGGAAAAATTCCAAACCACTTCACCAAGAGACAAGGCCGGTTCCCTTTTATGAAGTTGTCAGGCACAGTCACCTGCTTTTCTAAAACCAAAGAGTATGACTCAAGGCAACCTGGAAAGATGGCTGGCTTGTTTTATTCTATAAAGTTAAACCCTCTCACATGCTTCCTAAGATGTTGACTGGCTCAGAAATACATTAAGTAAATGCATATAACAAATCCCTTCTTTAGAATATGAGCAGAGAACGTCCAATTTTTTTAGTGGAAAAGTCTGATTCTCTTGATCTAACAACAACACAAAGATTCAAAAGCGAACTATTTGTGGTCTGAAGGGGCGCTAAATGTTTAGCCTGCTCATGGAGCTCTCACGGCTCTTTGTGGCACTTATACCCAGAGAGCCCTCGGATCCCTTGTCTCTGACCTGTGATCTTGCTAAACTGCAGGAAGTTGACTCTTTAGTCTTTAGTCAATACGCAAATGTAAACTTGGGCAAATGCAAAGACTAATCTTTTTTTTTTTAGATTTATTTATTTATGCATAGAAGCTGGGGTGTAAGCCAGAGGTGTGTGTTGGGGGGATGGTGAGAGGATTCACCAGAAACAGAATGGGGGGTGGAACAGGTGGATTGACTGAAATACACTGCTGAGGGGGGGCAGCATGTGAGACAGGAGAGGTCTGCTGCGCCATGTGGGTTAGCTCCCTGGCTAAGAACTTGAACTTGTGCTGCAGATAGCTTGATAGTACTGAGACTTAACCCCTAGCGCCACTAGGGAGGCCCACAAAACCTAGTTTTGAAGTAAGACTTGGTATTCTTATCTGAAAGGGAAAAATAATACTCTGGTTTCTCTTCAGATCTTATAAATCTTGTGCCTTTTAAGATTTTTTTTTTTAATTTATACATACAAGCTGGGGTACAGGCCAGAGGTGTGGGGCGGCGAGAGGGTTCACCAGAGACAGAGCGGGGAGCAGAACAGGCAGATCAGAAGTACACTGCTGAGGGGAGCAGCGGGCGAGGCAGGAGAGGTCTGCCCCACCATGTGGGACTCTCCCCGGCCGGGTGTCGAACTAGCGTCGCCGCCGCTGCCGACAGCTCCACAGCACAGCACTCAACCGCTGCGCCACCGGGGAGGCCCTCTTGTGCCTTTTAAAAGGGGAAAAATCTTTCCAGTGCAGCTAAATTCACCACCTACCAAGCAGGGGAAGATTATATTCAGAGGCGGCCGCTGATTGAAGCAAAAGTGAACGCCTACCTGTGTATTCCCAGAGCAAAGATTGTACCCACACAGAGCAGATGAGATTCATTTTGTACTTTGGATCCAGGTACACAGGGAAGCAGACAGCTGGGCTGAGTAACTCAGCATGGAGCAATTCAACCGGTAGCCTTGTTGTGTGGAGCACTAGACTCCAGTGCGAGTAAAGGAAACAGAAGTAGGAAGGCTTTAGAGGGGACAAGAAACAAAGAACCATTAACCCACAGAGGGTCATGAGGGCTTTCAGGTTCTCATTCAGGTTCCCATGATTTGTGGAAGTGCCTGTTCTGCCCCAGATCGGTGAGAACTCTTCATAATTTCAATTTGACTTAGTTTGGCCAGTTTCTGTATCCTGTAGCCAAAAATGCCTTGACTGAAACAAAGATAAAGATGCTTTTGGATTTTAAAATCCAAAAGATTTGGGGGGTGGAGCTGATAAAAGCATGGGGTTTTAAAGAGAACTCTGGCCCCACAGCTGGAATCCAACGCTGGCACACTCAGCAACAGTCACCTCCAAAAAGAATTTTAAACTATCGGACACAATTTGTTGATCTGTAAAATGGGGAATGGGGAAAAAAATTGAACTTCAGTATCCCTGAATTCCCCTCAAACGTTAACATTTTTGGAATTTATTAATTTTGTTGAATTTCAAGTTGGTACGGTTGTTTGGTTTTGTAAGTCCTACAGAGTAGAGAGAGGAAGGTAAGTATCAGGGAATCATGGAGGTCCAAGAATAGAGGATTCTGGCATGAATGTGCAGGGACCTTCACTCCATTTTGAATATGACATCTTAAAAACCTGGTCATCTGACAGAACTAAAAAGTGTCCCTTTCTTCTCCATTTTGATTCTAACTCTGGGAAGAGACAGGCTGGATTAAGAGGTTGAGGTCCCAGTATGTTTCAGTTACCCACTGTAGGAGTGTCTTGTCTCCTCTGGCACCTGGAAATTTCCACTTAGGATATCGTTTGTTCTCTGACTTCAATGGTTAATAGGTGGCAAATTTTACCTGTCAGAACAGAAGCTGGAAAAGAAGTAGAGATCTTTTATTTCATCCTCTCTGGCTAAGATGACCTTGTAGGAATTGAGTGGGATTTGAAGGGTTTTCTTTCCCACAACCATTCTCAAATTCTATATATAATATTCCATCAGTGAAGTTAAACTCTGGTTTCTAATGGTAGAATCTTGAGACTCTTAATTTAAAATAAAAATTCTTGGAGATGGAGTAATAGAAAGGGTTTCTGTGCCCGTCCCTTTCTCCATCCTTTTCTTTCCTCTTACCTTTCTACAAAATTTTGCCAAAATCATTATTAGAATCCCATGTATTAGGCAGCTAGAAAAACTAGGAGTAATAAGCATGGGGATAGGTGAAAAAAAAGGGGGGGTTGAAATCAAATGGTCCTGGGGCCTCCCTGGTGATCTAGGGGTTAAGTCTTGGTGCTATCACTGTTAAGACCTGAGTTCAATTTCCGGCCAGGGAGCTAACGGCAGACCTTTCCTGTCTTACGCGCTGATCCCCTTAGCAGTAGAGTTCAGTAAGTCCACCTGTTTTGCTCCCCACACTGTCTTTGGTGAATCCTCTCACCCCCTGCACCTCTGGCCTATATCCCAGTTCTTCTATGCAAAAAAAAAGAATAAGAAAAAATAACTCAAATGGTCCTGTCTGCATAATTGTGCCAAGGGCCTGTGTGGTAGGCAGGATAGTGCTTTCAAGGATGTTTATGTTCTATTCTTGGAACTTATAAATATGTCACCTTGTATGTCAAAAGGGACATTTCAGAGGTGATTAAGGGTATATACTTTCTTCTTTTAGTTGATGTAACTTTGGCTGATAATACTGTATATGATTTAGGGGAATAGGTTCACACCTCCTCAGATGTATATATCACCATAACACACCCACCAACAAAGAAAGGTACAGATCTTGATTTGAGGAGATTATTTTGGATTATCCAAATGGGTCCAATCTAATTGAAACAATCCTTTGAAGCAGAGACTCTTTGCTTGCTGTTGTCAGAGTAAGAGGGAAGTGACTACGGAAGAATGGTTGGAGAGATGCAATTTGCAGACAGTGAAAATGGGAAATGGGACCGTGAGACACTGGCAGTCTCTAGGACATCCATTGGCAGCCATGAGATTATTGGCAGTCTCTAAGGCTAGAGAAGGCAAAGAAATGGATAGTCTTGTAGTGCCTCCAGAAAGCAATGTAGCCCTGCCAACATCTTGATTTTAGCCCGGTGAGACTTGTGTTGGATTTGCAGTCTACAAATCTATATGATTATGAACTTGAGTTTTAAGCTACTAAATTTGTGGTAATTTCTTACATCAATAAATAGCCAAGGGAGTCTATATGACTATGACTACCTTGGTGTGTCTGCCTTTTCTCTAGAATTACAGTCTTCTTTTCTGATGGTCAAAATGAAGTTGGCAACCATTTATAATTTGTAGTATGGAGGTTTGTTCTTTTTTTAAAGATTTATTTATTTATGCATACAAGCTGGGGTGCAGGCCAGCGGTGTGGGACAGTGAGAGGGTTCACCAGAGACAGAGTGGGGAGCAGAACAGACAGATCGACCAAAGTATACTGCTGAGGGGAGCAGTGGCATGAAACTTGCGCTGCAGCTGCCCACAGCTCCACAGCGCTGTGCTCAACCTGTTGCACCACCAGGGAGGGGTGGCCCTGTAGCACGGAGTTCTCCTTGGACTGAATCAGATTATTTCAGAAGGTCTTAGTGAAAAGAATATCCGTGGGTTGAGATATGTGGGTTCAACTTCAGGTTCTGCGCTTGGTAATTAGTAAACCTGGAACCATCCCCTTAAACTCTTTGACTTCAGTTTGACTCCAGTTTCCTCAACTTGATAATGAGAGGTTTGAATAATCTCTAATTCCATTCTGTGCTGGCCACTGATGATTTCTTTGAATGCCTGACTCATTGAAAGTCAGTGCTAATGAGAAGTTCAGTCTTTCATGGTACCGCATAAGGAATTAGTATTTTAAGTAAGGTTCCATTAGTAAGACTTCTAAGTGTCACAATTACCTATTGTATAATGATTATACATATTGTATGATTTTGAGTTTCTTATTTTAATTTTTTTGATTAGTTTATATAATATGGCAATAACTGATTTAAGAGACAGATAATAAAAATTTATGTAAGACTTGTGGAGTTTACTGTATTTTCTAATGGATTAGGTCCTTGACTATTTCTATATGATGTATTTTCTATCTTCTCTTGGGTTAGTTTTTCTAGTGTACACTTTCACAACATATCAACATATTGAAAAAAGGTATTGATAGATCACCAGTTTCTTACAAATTAAAAAAGTATGCTCTATTTCTGATGATTATCTTCCATTAAATGTAGTGTGGTTTTTCACTTTCTTATTCTTTCACAAAACAGCTAAGTTTTGTCTATTTTATTTTTTTTTCTTGTGAAAACTTTTGGCTTCAGTGACCATTTCTTTTTTCTTTTTCCTTTATTTTTGAGTATTGCCTCCTTTTTGATTTCATGGTTTTCAATCAGCCTTGTTTTATAATAAAAGTACTCAGGGCTACAAAACTTCCGGGCATTGCTTTAGTCTTTCTAATAATTTTTGATAGTATTGTATTTCTTTGTGGATAAACTGATTTTTTTCTCTGGTAGCTTTCAGTACTTTTTGTCTTTAATCTTCTGCAACTTCTCTAAAGTAAGTATAAAAGTGGATTTTTTGTTGTTCTCTGATTAGAGTTTGGTTAGCTCCTTGAATCTGAGGAATCATGTCTTTTTATAATTGTGGAAAGTTCTCTGCCAGAATCATGCTGCTTTTCCAGTCTAGTTGGCAGAAGTTTCCTCGTCCTTATTTTATGGAAAGATAATTTTTCCCTGGATTCAGGTTTAGCTCCAGCTTCAGAGTTGCTATGAGCCTGTGGCCTCATTTCCTCTCCCAGTAGCTTGGGCATATACACACTTCTTAGGCTTCTGCGAGCTCTTCAGCTCTGGTTTCTCCTGCTGCCCTCATTTTGAGGGTTTTTTTTTTTTTTTTCCATTTCTGGCTTCTGTAAATTTTCCTTCCCCCAAACCCCCAATATTTCTGTGTATTTCAAATGGACGAATTGATCTTGGACATTTTCCTACCCTACCAAAGTGACTAGAAGTTCCCTTTACTTTTGGTTTAGGACACTTCAATTCTTTTCTGAATATAGGGAAATCCAGCTAAATAAAATTAAATCCTCATTGACATTTTCAACCAGTCTTTCTCTGAATCAAGCACACCTCTCTTTAGGGATTTCTAAAGGTATTAATCACAGTCATTTTAATAACAAATAGATGGCCTTTGCTTCTATACCCATGGATTTGAATTCTTGCTTTGTTCCTTATTGACTGGTTGGTAGCTGTGTAGTATGTTTAAGCATAGTTGCTTTATTTCCGAAGGAGGATAAAACTGTCTTACTGCTCAATTGAGAATAGATGTAATAAAATACAGAGACTGATGAATGTGTACTAAATAACCGATAGCCACTATTTTCAGTTCTGTCATTCACCATGAAGAAGTAGACAATGTTACAAATTCCTGGTGTCCTCTGTGGTTTTTTTTGGTCACTTAAAATTTGTTGGTACAAATGTTGTGTAAGGAATAATGGTTTATCTTTGAGTCCAAAAATATTTAAGCAAGAGTCCTTTATACTATATTTTAACGAACACCCAGATCCCTTGTGTAACACAGAATTTTGGGTATTTTCCATGGGCTATTTTGGATATGGGAAAATGGAATTTGTGGGAGAGGTGGAAGAAGAGATTTAAAGATCCGTTTTGAAGTTTTACCATTTCGGACTCATTTTGATAATGTTCCCCTGTTTATAATCCATCCCCTTCCTCAACTCCTTTTGTAACCGGGCTGAGTCCAAAGTCCGGTAAAGGTAGTGCCCCCTGGAGGGTTTGCTGATAAAAATGAATTGCCCCAGGGAAAATGCTAAGTTTGCATTTTGGGGTGGAGTTTCTGATGAAAAATAAAAGGGACTGAAGGAGAAGGAGATTGAGTCGTCATGATGTAGGAATGGAAGAGGCAGAAAATGTAGCCACCAAGATTGAGAGTTTAGAAATCAGACGCCAGAAGTTTTGAGCCGCCGGAATATGGCTTAAGCATTTTTGGAATCTTCAGTGACTTTGGGGCCAGCGACTTTGGAGGTTTTGCAAGTAACCGAGCCATGGAAACTGCTCCCAGTTTTGTCTTTACAGCAGCCAAAGGAAGAAGGCAGAGGACTGAAGTGGGTGCCTTCCCAAAATGCATGAGTGCAATCTGTTGGGCCGTCTGGCTGCTGTAGTTGCTATTTACAGTGTTGTTGGCTTAGTGCTGTGCTGGGGCACCACGGCAGTTTCGGGAGCATCTCCAGTTGTGTTCTGAGTCGTCCTCGTGAGTTGGAACCTGGCCTACAGTCTGATTGTTGTGTGTCTACAGAAGAAGGAAAACACCATTTTGGAAATGTGGCCTATTGTTTGGAAGAGCAGCTCCACATCAGCAGTGGCGGGAGGACGCCACCTTTGTTACTTTTCTGGGACTTAAACTGGACATTGTTTCAAATCAGGTAAATGGCCATATGTTGACTTTAGTAATTCTTTGCTTTTTCCTGTTTGTTAAATAAATCCCATTGTTTTTTTTTTTTTTTCAAAGATTTATTTATACATACAAGCTGGGGTACAGGCCAGAGGCATGGGGCGGCGAGAGGGTTCACCAGAGACAGAGTGGGGAGCAGAACAGGCAGATCATAAATACACTGCTGAGGGGAGCAGCGGGCGAGGCAGGAGAGGTCTGCCGCACCATGTGGGATTCTCCCCGGCTGGCTGGGCATCGAACTCGCATCGCTCGCTGCCGACAGCTCCACAGCACAGCGCTCAACCGCTGCGCCACCAGGGAGGCCCCCCATTGTTATTGTTTCTTAAACCTGAGTAGTCTTGCAATTGTGCGTGGGTGCAGAACCAATATAGTGACGGGTAAGCAATTTGGGCACTGCCTTTGTTCAACTTTAAAGCCACATTTTTCCCCGCTATCACTTTCATCAAAACACTTCTCCCTTCTCCTCCCTGTATTCATATTTATTTTCACCCAGATGGGCCATTATATCTATAATATAAGTCAACTGTACTTCCTCACTAGGGTTTAGGCCTCAAATATTAAAATGTCAGAAATATGCATGTCAGGATCCGTGAAAATAACTGAAATTTCAAGAAAGAAATATTGGAAATCCTTTGGGGTATATAAATTAACAGGATGACTAAGTTTATTTTCAACCTCCAATTTGGTTGAATAACCAGACAAATTCAATTTCTATTATGTATAAAGGAAAGTTTGGAAGATGAATGTACTCCTATTGCTTAAATTATTTATGAAATTTCTTAATTTTTATATATTAGAAATAATAAGAAAACCATATTCTAGAAGTTGAGATAATGCAACAATAATAATTAATACGTAGGGAGAACTTACTTCTTTCAAAGTTAAAGACTTTGAAGATCTTCATTAATTTCCAGAATGGCCCTATGAGATTGTTAATTTGATTATCTTGATTTTATTGATGAGAGAATGAAAGCAAAGAATATTGATGCCCTTCATTTAGAAATGGTCTAGTCAAGATTTGAATGCTGACAACTTGCTCTGAAATAGATGCTTTTTATAACATGATATCTACCATATAATTCAAACTCATAAGACTTGGGTTCAAATTCTGGTTGGATCATGCACTAACTGAGTTACCTGGAAACCAGGTCTCAGTTTTGTCATCTGTAAAATAGGTTCAATTGTAACTCTCCTGCTGGGTTGCTACGGAGATTAAATGAGATAATCTATATAAAGGCAAAAAGTAGATCGCAAACAAATGCCAGACTCTTCCTCTTCCCCTAATGTGTGATTTTCATAAAAACTAGTTAAAATGTTTAATAGCAGATGGTTTACTCATTCTCCATATTCTTTAAGATTATTGTAACAAAAAAAAAGAAATTAGTTACTTATAAACATATAAAATTGTCTAATATTTTTCTCTCCTTTCCTTTTGCTTGCTACTACTTGGTGATATTTCCATGGTAGGACTGGGGCTGAGGCAGGAACAGCTGAATTTGTGGTTCTTTTGGAATTTTAATTATAAGTCCAAGAATGTTCCTTTGATTAAATTTTGTTATAAATTTTCTTGAAAAGATCTTTGTTTACTGACTCTTAAAGGAGGAATTATATAATACAAATTTCAGATCTTGTAATAAGCTAAACCCCTAGTGAAAATTACCCTAAGAGGGGAACTGTATATACAAGATTTTGTGGCCAAACTGGCGTATAGAGGATGGATCTATTTCTTAGACAGACATCACTTAGATACGCTCCTCCAGCAATAACTGGGTTTGTTTATTTAGATGAAGGGTCCAGGCATCTCCAATATCTAAATCTGAGGGCCATGAGTAGAGAAAAGTACAATTAACTCGGCAAACTTAAAACCACATTCCTCCATCTGTTGAGTCCCTCAGTGTCAGGCACTAAGGAAGCCAAGTTGTGGTGAAAGGGACAAACAACAGATTGTTGAAAAATGCGCCCTTCTCCTTCCACTGCTGTCCTTTAGAACAGTTTACCCTGAACATCTTTAACACATCATGCACTTATCTGGTATTGGATACGTGGAAAAAAGTCAGCATTGTGCTCTGTGGGTCCTCAGCTGTGGTTTGGCAGGACACGTGAATGGGTTTCCAGGCCACTTAAACCCACGTGAGAGATGGTAAACGAACCCCTTTTCCATATCCACCCATACACATGTCAGTAGATGAAAAAGACTAAACAAAATGTTCTTTTTTTATCCTAAATAAAAACAAATAAAGGAATGAGTGGGAGAAGAATCTGGTCAAATTTACTGGAAATGCCTCCAGAAAGCAGTCTTGTCAGAATAAGTGAGAAATCCTTTGTTCTAGTTTTGAAATAAATATTTGTATATAAATATAAGTACATTTTAAGTGAGACTTAACCTGTAACTTTCTCCCAGTATAAATGAAGTTTTTACTGAGTAAACTTTAACTTCGTTTTGCTGCAGTAGGTGCTGTGGGTCAAAGGGATGCAAGTGTCCTCAAAAAACTTGCAATTTTCTTTTAAATTATTTTATTTAAAATTTTTTATTTGTCCTCTGGATTAACATAGCAGAAGTATCACAGGTGTCTGTCTCTGCATCCCTTCAGAAATAATGATAATGGAATACAATAGATAGAAACCCATTATATAGAAACCCACAGGATGGGTAGACAAAGATAAGAGCAGGTGAAAGGTGTTAACAGTCTCTGGAAGCTAAGAATTGGATAGAGGATTTCAAAGTAATTTACAAGAAAGAGGCAGCCCACATTTTCTACAGGAGGAATACTATAGGACAGAAGCTGAGATGTCCCTTTGGAGCTGCATAAAGGTTCAGAAGATGGAAGAACCAGATGCTGCAAAGGTGATGGGATTAAAAACTGTATTCTTTTCTTTAGCAGTATCATGTAAGAAACAAATTCTCAGCTCTTTGTTCCCTTCTGGAGCACTGGTGAGTAAGTTCTCCTCTCTAGTGGTGTAGAAGTCTGGATATTTATGTCTTTGGAGATATCAGGTTAATTCTTGATCTAGGAAGGTGGGGGCGGGAGTGAGCTGCTGGACTGAAAAAGGGAATCAAGTGAAGCATTTATGCTGGATGTTAAGCCTCAGTGACCCAGCTACCTACCACTCATAATGCTGCTTCTCATGTAGCCACCTCCCTAGAAGGTGATCAGAGAAGCTTTTTCTGAAGAAACAGAGAGAATCCTTGGCATTCGGATATTTAGAGGAAGATCTCAGTAAGAAATCTGTCTTGTTGCCTAGTTCCTCTCTGATGGAGCTGACCAATTGGCAACTCTCTTCTCCCTCTACCGCTAATTTTCTCTTCTCTTCAACTTCCCCTGCATGGAGAATGTTTAATCATTCATGATTAGCTTCATTCTTAAACATGCAGTGGAGATCTGTGGGTGCCTTGGTGGTGGGTATGTATGTGATGTGTGTCTGAGGAGGTATGAGTCAAGGCCTCTGAATTGCATAAAATGTTGTATCAATATAAATCAATATACCTTAATAAAAACAAATAAACATGAACTGATATTAAAGGGTCACCAAGGGCCTCTGTGGTGGCACAACGGGTTAAGCACAGCACTATGGAGCTACCCAGAGCCACTGCAGCACAAGTTTGAAACCTGCCCGGGAGCTTCCCATATGGCGCAGCAGACCTCTCCTGCCTCGCCAGCTGCTCCCCTCAGCAGTGTACTTCAGTCATCTGTCTGTTCTGCTTCCCACTCTGTCTCTGGTGAATCTTCTCACTACCTCACACCTCTGGCCTACACCCCAGCTTGTATGCATAAATAAATAAATCTTTAAAAAAAATAAAGGGTCACCAAGAAGTATTTAATAAAAGCCTCTTGTACTGAATGGAGACTATAGTAAGTAAATAAAGAAAATAAACACAAGGAAGGAAATAAAAATTTTCTTTAAACTATGGAGTTAATATCCTCAGAGAGATAAAAATCACTGTATCCAATGCATTGAGATAGGGGCTATAAAGATTAAATTGAGAAAAAGTAAAAAAAAATCATGGATGTTAAAAGTACATTAAATAGATTAAATAGTAGGTGATGTTAAAGATACGTCTAAAAAATCATAGATAGGCAAGATAAAAATAGATGGAAAATTATGTCTCAATTAGGTTCTAAGAAGTCCTTAGGTAGTAAAATTCATTTAAGAGAAATTACAGAGAAAGGACCAGGAAGTTGAAAGAAAGTTGATATAAGCAACATAAAGACATAAATTTCTAGATTAAAGTGCTTAAGAAATTTTCCACAGTAAAATAAAGACCTATATCAATATTTACTAAGAAACAGAAGATTATGAAAACTCTAGGCTGATAAAATATATATTCAATCTAAACTTAAGCATAACATGGATTGTTCAAAGAAACTGAGCAAGAAAATAATGGAGGAATACATTAAAATATAGGTGAAAATTATATACTCTGTAGAATTATAATACTAGATTGTTCAAGATTTCAGAAAAATCATTTGTCTTGTATCCTTTCTTTTTTAAAAAATACAATTAATGAACTAATTTGAGGTGATAATGGCTCCATCACTGCATATCAGTCTATATCCAGAATTAGCTTACGCCTCTTCACAGCTCCATCATTACACCCTACCAACCCCAGAGCACCCCCACCCCATTATCATATGCCAATGAGCCCTCTCCCCACTTTATTCTTACCTCTCACCCTCTCCCTAACCTTCCTAAATCAAGAATTAACCTGATACCTCCAAAAACATAAGTCTCCAGACTTCTGCACCACTAGAGAGGAGAACTTTCTTACCAGTGCTCCAGAAGGGGACAAAGATCTGGGAATTTGTTTCTTACATGATAGTGCCAAAGAAGAGAATACAGTTTTTAACCCCATCACCTTTGCAGCATCTGGTTCTTTCATCTTCTGAACCTTTTTTTGCAGCTCCACAGGGACATCTCAGCTTCTGTCATATAGTATCCTCCTGTAGAAAATGTGGGCTGCATCTTTCTTATAAATTACTTTGAAATCCTCTATCTAATTCCTAGCTTCCAAAGACCGTTAACATCTGTCTTTCTTAAAAGACTCACTGGCACATATAAGAAAAAGAAGTCTAGGACCCCGGAAACATAAGAGATAGGCATTCTCAGTATGGTAATCAGTGGTGACAGTTATTCTTGTGGACAATTTATTTATACAGTCATAATAATGAAGATATTGACTATTATTTTAAATAAAGACTTGATGTAACTATAGAGTAGGGAAACATTAAGTAATTTTTTTTTCTTGTTGGTGGTGTTGGGAGTGATGGTTGTGGTACAAGAGAGTAGAATCCTGCTCTGCCACAACAAGAAATAGTGTTTCAAATGGATAAGTCAAGGACTAGAAATAGAAGTACAGTATTTAGTGTTGCAGTATTGGCTACCATAAAATTTGCTAAAAGCATGAAAGTAGTTGCTTTCGGGGAATGGAACTAGTTTTGGAAAGGATGAAGCAAGTTTTTTTTAAATATAGTTTTTTAATATTATTTGATTTTGCTTCTACTATGTGCCTGCATGAAAGAAAAAGAAATATGATTGTTTTTGGTCCACATTTTGTATTTATCCGGATAAGTTAGGTTATGCTACAGTAACAAACAGTGCCAACATTCCGGTAACTTCAATAGTCACCCAGGAGCCCAGGGAGGGAGACTTTGTGCCAACTGTACTTTTCTAATCATTGAAGCAATGGGAGGAATAAACTTTGGAGGTTTCTAATCAGCAATGAAGTGCTTTGGTCCAACAGTGAAACTTTTGGTCCAAAAGTGTTTCTTCTCACAATTATTGGTCAGAGCTGATCATATGATCCCATTCGGTCACAAGAATATCAGGAGTTTTAATGTTCTGTGTGGACAAGAGGGGAGGAGAACCAAGCACCAGTGAGAATGAATATTCATCACATGTATCTTCCCATCTCTCTTTAGTTTTTTTCCTCCATTTGTCTCTGCCCAGTTTTCTACCTTCCAAAGTAAGTGATCATTTCCACCAGGAAAAATTAGATTGCCTACTAGCATCCTCACCTTTTTCTAAATTGGTAAATTAAATTTAATTAAGACAATATGAAAATGTGTACTTGAAATGGTGATGTAAACAAGAAAAAAATAAGTGTTAATGGAGGAAGACATTCTTAAAGGGGAAGACAGTTCTTAAACTATAAGGAAATTGAGGAAAATTCCAGAGGAGAAGACAACACAAACAAGCTTCCAGAGGCAGAGAAGCTGGTGCCAAGTTTGTGAGCAGCAGATGAAGCCCATGGTGACATGGGAGAGACAGTGCTGGGTGGGACGGGATGTTATGATAGGGAGAGAAAGTTAAACCTGACAGGAAAGAAGAATCAGCTGGTATGGATTTCCCCACAGAAGTGACAAAATAGAAAGAAGTGCTTTAAAGAAATGCATTTGGGCAGGAGGTTGCAGGTCAACTGATTGGAGAAGAGCTAGGATATTGTAAGAAAAACACAGCTAGGATGTTTTGATAATAATAAAAAGGGGGTTTTAAATATCCAGTCCAATTATTTTTTCCTAAAAGAAAGAATACAGCAACATTGAGTTAAGCTGTAATTTCTGTTTTAAAACCCTTGAGATTTTACTAGAATGATAACAAAACACAGAAATATGAGTTCACAGAGGTTAGAAGTTGAAGGGACAAATAAGAATATAGAGGATGAGCTATCAGAAGAAAACAACTTTAAACAGCAAAGAGCCACAGAAAATTAGGCAAGGACATCCTCTGAATAAACACAGCTGTCAGAGAGCAGGGTTTACAAAGCAAAATTACCTCTAAAGATTAGTAATGTAATATGCACATACTATATGAAGGAAAATGCTCATGTAAGTTAAATTTGTAATATCTTTTTGGTCCATGCATGTAATGCTACTAAAATTCCTTCAAAATTTGCGGTGTTTAGATAGTTTTTTACTGCATATCTATTATGATCTTCATTCTAGACTGTCCAGAGAACAGATATGCTATTTTTGGAATGTGGAACGAGACAACAAAAAATAATATATGACCTTCATATAAGTTAATGGCAGAAAAGTAGAAACACAGATGATACACAGAATTTTTCTTTTTCTTTTTTGTAAAGATGTACACAACATACTGGAGCTCAGTATATTTTAGTTATTATTGTTAACAATGATAAAATGTGTAAGTCAAAAACATCACTAAACTCTTAAGGGTATGGGGTAGGTGTGCATTTTCCTTGTATTACAAAGACGGCATTTCCCCAAATATTGTACAGAAAATTAATTGTTCTCTATGCCAAAAGGGCTTAGAGTTTAAGAAGTTTGAGGAACATTGGATTTTTTAAAAGATTCACAAGATGCATTACTATATTATAATCTCTGAGAAGTCACGCATAAATGAAACTGAGCTTTTGTCTAGCACACATCTTTCTAAACTATTTGATTACACATTGTTTTTTGGGAAAAAGCAGAATAGCTAATGAGAATTCACATTATTACATGTTTTTTTGTGTGTGTCAGGTACTCATAGGATAGTTTACTTAATAACAAGGTCCCCTTCCTATCTCTCACCTCCTCCACCCCCACCAGTTCTGTAAGGAAGTTAAGTAACTTGTTCAAGGTTACACAATGCAGAGGTGGAGGGTTAGGATTCAGACCTACTATTCATCTTGAGTGACCTCATGCTTAACCATTTTACTATCTATTCTCTCCCCGGGACCTAAAAATCCATGAAAGATACTGTAGAAATGCTAATTTTGAACAATTTTTTGTTCAGGCTGGTGTACTCAGTGAATTGCACACTTTGTGTTGTTCACACCATAGTCATTCTCTTTTTCCTTACTAAATTTTATACCTTATCCTAACTCTGGTCAAACAAAATGTCCTTTTCTACACAGTTTTCTTTATAGTTCTAGCCATGGTGGTCTGACTTCCTCTGAACTCATAGACAATTTGCATCTGTTTCATTGAACTCACACTTCATTATTGGACAGTTATCCTACTGAACTCTGTATATGTCAATTATGTGATATTTTCTTCTTAATTAGAATTTGGTTATTTGAAAATGGGAACCATTTTATGCTTGAAACTCTAAAAACATGTGAGTTGATTAGCAGTTTTTTAAAACAACACCTGGAGCTGTTTCAAGTTTATTTTGTATGAGTCCCAAGTTGCTAACTCGAAAAAGTGAATTCCATTTGCAGTTCTAATGATAACCATATAACTTGGAAATGATCACCTTTGCTCTTTCATCTAAGTGAATGATTTACAAGTTCAACTACTAATCACATTTGTATAGTTGTAAATGATAGCAAATGATTATGAAGATAACTTTTAAACTGATAGTAAATAACATTAAAATATTTGTAGAGAGCTGACTGGCTTATTTAAATAATTTCATATGCTTCCAAGTTCAATTATAAGGTTGACCAATTTTCCAGGCGGATTGGAGAAGATCTGGTGACAAAACTACTTAAAAATCAAATCACTGGGGCCTCTCTGGTGGCGCAGCGGTTGAGCTGTGGAGCTGTCGGCAGCGCGCCATGTGAGTTAGAGGCCCAGCCAGGGAGAATCCCACATGGTGGGGCAGACCTCTCCTGCCTCGCCCGCTGCTCCCCTCAGCAGTTTATTTCTGATCTGCCTGTTCTGCTCCCCGCTCTGTCTCTGGTGAACCCTCTCGCTGCCCCACGCCTCTGGCCTGTACCCAAGCTTGTATGTATAAATAAATAAATCTTAAAAAAAAATCAAATCACTGGACTTAAAAAAGTCCTTAAAGGGTCATCCAATTCTCTTTTGCCCACTTAGAGATATGCCACTTTAAATTGCAGAAAGATTAGAATCCATGTTTTTGTAATCTTGGACATAACTCAAAAAGGTATAATCTTTTGTAGAATAGAAATTACTTATACTTTTTTTTTGCCTCTTAATTCCATTCAAAATATCTACTTGCTGCTATTGCACATTGTTGAAGAAATGTAAGGTAGTGGTATTCTTATCAAAAAAATAAAAAAAAACAGCTACTGAATTACAGTTACTACAAAATCAAGAATTGAAGGCAATGAAAATTTAAAATACAGAGCATGGTGTTTACTAAAAACTGTTCTACAAACCAGTGGAACTAGTATAAACAGAGACCCCAAACTAGTGAGTTGCTCTGAATTTTTGAAAACATGATTCACCATGAAAATGGACACTTGGGGCTACATTTGCCATGACCAGATTCTGCAATTTGCTCCTAAGCAAACCCTCATTGGTTTTGAAAAGCATATACCTGTACTTAGAGAAAAAGCCATGTATTCTTCTTGTCTCATATTCTAGCAAGGGTCTCTACATACTTCATGGTCATCACATGGGCTGCTCAATTCTAAAATAAATATCAACTCTAATGTGAAAAGATTTATCTGCTCCTTTGTACATAGTAGCAATTTCCACAATTGTCAAGTCATGGAACCAACCTAAGTGCCATTCTACAGATGAATGGATAAGGAAATTTTGGAATATATACACTCAGTGGAATAATACACAGTAGTGAAAAAGACAGAACTGTCATTTGCAACAAAATGAATGGAGACCGAGATGATTATGTTAAGTCAAATAAGTAAAAAAGTGACTTATTCCACTCATCTGTGGAATATAAATAACTAAAACACGAACAAGCAAAATACAGTAGTAATTAATCTTGAACTCAGTGAAAGAATATAATGGTTACCAGAGGGAGTGATGAAGGGATGGGGGAGGTTGGTAGAGGAGGTATTGGCACAGGTGGTTTGGTGGTGGGTGAATGGATTATGTGCACATATGGAGAAGAAAAATATAAACCTGAAAATGAAAATAAAGGTCAAATAAAATAAAATAATGGAAATTATTGCTCAGTTGCAGCTTTATTAATATGCAAGTAGCAGAAGACTTAAGCAAATAAACCCTAGTGGAAGGATTTATTAAATAAGAGTAGCTTTAGAAATGAAGTGAACATTCTTTCAGTAAAAAAGATTATACATACTCAAAATCTCAGGAATTAAAGGACAAGAGACTATGATTTATCCAGACACTAACTCTCAGCATGTCAGAGTTAGTGGTGTCTATTTAATCCAAAATTCCTATCTTTAAGTAACATTTCCAGTGCTTCTGGTGGGAAGAATGTGATTGCCAATGTAAACTTATGTCCGCTGTTGAGACTGGAGCCAGCAAGGAAGAAAGAGTTGAGAAAGTGTGAACTCCTTCAATTCAGCCTAATAACTGACTAAATCTGAGACTTAATTAATCCATCTACTTAGACTACCTTTTCACAAAATGGTAGCTGGAAACCTGGAGATAAAAATGGAATTATTGCAAATCCATCTGGAGATTGTTAAATGTAACTTACTGACTTTGACATGAACATTTCTTGTTCTCCAGCTTCCTTGGAAATATAAACTTTAACGCACTATTCCTGTCATTCTCATAACCACCAGTCTCTCCTCATCTGCAACTTACATCCTATTGTAGTGCTAAAAAATATCCTTACAGTTGAAAAGATGTTTAAAAAATACAGCCAACATGATATATTTGCTAGCTATATCTGAAAAGGAAAGCTATATCTCAAAAAGGAAAGAAAATTAATTGTATATTAGATGAGAATTTGAAAAGATTTTAAAAGTAATTGTTCTTTGTACAGAATCAAAAGAAAAATTTTTGTTTCTCAGGTACTTAAAAAAATTAGACATATTCAACAAACAATTTTACTTTTATTTACATTTTTCTTTTTATCTCCATATTATTTCATATTATTTGCTGTCAATTGTATTTCCTATGCTCTTTGGAGGGTCACTGCAGGATTCCACTTGATTCCTGGTTATCACTGTTTTGTGTGAGTGGGGCTTTCTTTTAGGGGGGGGTTTAGTTACAGATTTTGATAGCTACATGGCTATTTACAATTTCTCTTTTTTCTTGTATATATTTTAGCAGCTGTTTTTACATTTATTTCTATATGTCAACAAATGGTCAAGTTTATTGGCAGGAAGTCATTCATAGTATCTCATCTTTTTAGTGGCTGTAAGATATGTAGTGATGTTTCCCCTTTTATTTATAATCTTGACCACTTGGGTCTTCTTTCTCTCTCTTTCAAAGTAAGTATTATTAGTGGTTTTTGATTTTAGTAGTACATAGACCAATCAATGTTTTCTTTTTATTGATTTTCTTTATTGTATTTTATTCCCCATTTTATTAATTTCTGTTCCTATTTTTTTTATTTCCTTTCTACTTTCTTAAGTTTTATTTTGTTTTTCTTTAGTTGAAGTAGCATTGATTTATAGCTTTATATAGACTTTAGATGTAAAGTTTTTAAAATCAACATCTGCATAGCCTACATGTTCATCACCAGAATCAAGTTTCCATCCATCACCATGAAGTTAACCCCTTTAATCCAGTTTACTCAACCCTCTTTCCCTTTCCTTCTGGTAATCACTATAAGGAGTTGTTTTTGTTTAGTCTTATTTGTTGATTTGTTTTGTTTCTTTATCTACCACACATGAGTGGAATCATACGGCGTTTGACTTAATGCACATAGTATCACATCCATATACGGTCCATTCATATTGTTGTAAATGGCAATACTTTTGTTTTATAAGTGAGTAGTATCCCATTGTATTTATATAACACATCTTTATCCACTCATGCTTTGATGGGCACTTAGTTTGTTTCCAGTTGTGAACACTGCTGTGATGCTTTCTTTCTATGAACTTTTCGAAATGTCACAGATAATTGAGTTTTGACTTTCTCCTTTTAAAATATATGCATTTAAGGATATAAATGTTTCTGTAAACAAGGGTGAACTGCATCTAACATGATTTGGTGTATATTTTTTTAAAGATTTATTATTTATGCATATAAGAGCTGGGGTATAGGCCAGAGATGTGGGGGTTGGGTGGGATTAGAGGATTCATCAGAGACAGAGTGGGGAGCAGAACAGATAGATCTACTGAAATACACTGCTGAGGGGAGCAGCAGGTGACACAGGAGAGGTCTGCTGTGCCATATGGGAAGCTCCCTGGCCAGGATCAAACTTGTGCTGCAGTGGCTGAGATAGCTTCATAGTGCTGAGACTTAACACCTTGCGCCACCTGCGAGGCCCTGGTATGGTATATTTCCATTATAATTTAGTCAAAAGTGTTCTGCAATCTCTGCTATGATTTCTTCTTTAGTCAACGTTTCTTTTAGAAGTAAATTGCATACTGGATCAATATTTAAAATTTTATATTTCCTCCTTATTAGCTTTTCAGTTATATATTCTTTATGTATAGAATCAAGTGTTAAAACATATTTGTTTTAATTATTGCATCTAAAATAAATGAATAATTTTACAAGTTTTCTTTATCACCCCCTCCCTGTCCTGTAACATTAGGATTTTAGAACTCAGTTTACCACCTGACAAATTTTAGAGTTGCTGTCTGCTATTGTCTATTTTAATTTTACATATAGTTTAATCCCCATACAACATTGTTACTGTTTTATACTGTCATATTGGTTTAGCTTTATTTCTTCCTCATTGCCATACTTCTGGTGTAAATTATTTTCCCTTTGCCTGAAGAGCCCTCTTTTGTTATTCTGTCTTCTTTTGTTTTCATATTTGAAGGGTATAATCTAAAAATTAGTAGAATTTAAAGTTGGCTCCTTTCAACCTTTGAAAGTTATGATTTTATTATATTCTGGTTTTCATTGTTTCCCTCTGGGAGTTGGTTTTAAGTCTTAGTGTATTTAAGGCAATTTTTTGTTGTTTGTTCTTTCTTCATTTACAAAATAGAGATAGTAATGTCATTGTCCAAGGGTTTCTGTGACGGTCTATCGTTTGTGAAGGTATTTTATAAATTGTAAGGTATTAAACAAATATTAGTTCATATTTTCTTATCAAATTTTTTTAAAAATTTGTTTAGAGGCTAAGTGAAGAGGTCTCTAAGTTGGGTCTGCTTGCCCCTGTCCCTGAGAATCATCCACTGGGGAAAATATTTTTGTACTTGGTTCTATTATTCTAGAAACTGTCATTTCTGAATTCAGAAGAGATGCTCAGATGTCACTAAGATAGTCACTCAAAAACCTTCGTTGCAAACTGCTATGGCCACAACCCCATCGGATATTTAAGATAAATCAATCCACAAAAGAACAACTCCTGCCTTCTCAGGACTCACATTTTGGAGGCAGGGAGTAGGTGGGACCTACCCACAAAAAATGGATATAAATAAGAAAATTTATTATTTCTTCAGAAGTAACAATAGCTATAAAAAAGATAAAAGCATGGGGCCTCCCTGGTGGCGCAGCGGTTGGGCGCTGTGCTGTGGAGCTGTCAGCAGCACACAGTGTGAGTTCGATGCCCAGCCAGGGAGAATCCCACAAGGTGCGGCAGACCTCTCCTGCCTCGCCCGCTGCTCCCCTCAGCAGTGTATTTCTGATCTGCCTGTTCTGCTCCCCACTCTGTCTCTGGTGAACCCTCTCACCGCCCCACGCCTCCGGCCTGTCCCCCAGCTTGTATGTATAAATAAATAAATAAATCTTTTTAAAAAAAAGATAAAAGCATGGAGGATAAAGAGAGAGCCAGGATTGTGGGGTAGGGTGGGTGTTGAAACTTTGAATAAGGTTGTTACGGAAAGCCTCCTAGGAAAGGCAACAGACTACTAAGCAAAGACAAGGAGGAGAAGCTATGCCCAGGGCTATCCAGGGAGAGTACCAGACTTAGCCAATGTCTGCTAATATGCTAAAGTAGGAGTATGCAGAGCAAGGAGTGTGGGGGGAGTGAGGAAAGGTGGGGCAGATCCAATTGGCCTGTAGCCATTGTAAGGACTCCTGCTTTTGTTCTGAACAAGGAGGAAGCTCTGGAGGGTTTTGAGCAAAGGAGTGTCTGGAACTGATATTTAAAATGAAGCTCTGAATTTGGGTACAATATTTATAATTAGCTGATCAGTGGTTTGTTACATTGAAACCACCTTGAAATTCCAATTTTTAGTTCATGAGTTTGATTAAATACTGTTGGATGATTGATTCTTAAAAGTTTTCAAACTGAAGGTTTTCATTTCTGTTTAGTCACGTATCAGTGACTTTTACAGGAAATATTGTGGTTGACACTATTATTCTAGCCAGATTTCAGGTCAGGCAGGCCTGGTGCTGGCCCAGAGGACCAGAAGATACTCATAGTGTGACACCCCCGCACTGTGGCCGATGTATCAGTCTCTAATCTGCCAGCACAATTTAGGCTGTGAGATGAAGCCTGAGCCAGAAAATGTCACATAAATGCAGCCAAGTATTTGGCTTTCTTCTGACATTAGAGATGGAGATTTTTTTTTCCCTTTCATTTACTTACTCTCCTGTGAGAGTGGGAACTTGTTTTCTGCAGCCAAAAAAAACAAACTTGAAGATGATGATGTATATCATATCCAACCACAAAAGGGGGATTAACTGAGGCAAAACAAATGGCTTTGGCATGGCCCGGGTTCCTGCCTGTAGACATACCTGATTAACTATGAAGATAAGCCTGCACGTCCTGGGTGTCTCTCTCTCTTTCTCTTTCCTTTTTTCCTTCACTATGAATTTGGGTGTGGGCAAAATAGTTCCAAATGGAAGACCCAAATAATAGATCTGTATGATGAGAGATTGCAAGGGCCTGCACTTACATGCAAAACCCTGGGGTGTGAGTAACCACCTATATATTGCAGAGAAAACACAAATCCTGCAGGGAGTGAGCAATAGGATATTCTGGCATGAATATCAGTCACATCCATGTGCAGTTAATGTTAGTGATAGTCATTGACACCTTATTTCCTTCTAAAGATAATATATCTTAACACAGCCCTATTTCAAAATTTTAATATTCCCAAATTGGATATGCACAGCACATCTATGGATATGCATATATACGTAAAACACTATCTGCATCAAGAAATTAACCATTGCAATCCCATTTTGCTCATTTCTAATGAGTTAACCACTGTTTGATACGTAACACCATTGATTAGTTTTCCTTGCTTTGGAAGCTTATACAAATGGAGATATAGTGTATCTATTTTTTATGTTTTAAAGATTTGTTGATGTTATTGTGTGCTTATTTTTCTTATTGCTGATACTTTTCCATTGCATGAATATCTTGCAATTTATTTATCCATTTGCCTGTAGATGGACATTTGATTGTCCAGTATTTGCCTTTCTTTAAAAATTGTATTTTTTTAAATTGAGGTAGCATTGACTTACAACACTGTAGATGGTTTAGGAGCATAGGTTCACCCCTCTTCAAATGTATTTGCTTGTGATGGAGGAGATAGGCTCACAAGATTAGACCCACACAGGAGGTTCAACAACATAATCACCTCAAGTAGGTATGAGAAGCTATAGGGTGTGTAAAGGGTGTCAAGACAATCTGGGGCCCCTTTCTAATCCTGATTAGCAACAAATAAGCCGCTCCTGGAAGGTGTGAGCCCCTTTCTGAGAAAGCTCTATCAGTGCAATCGCTGCACCGACTCTGGGCAGCAGCTCTCCTGTCTGCCCACCTGTGACTATGCAGGTGCTTCCTTCCACCAACTCTCTGTCCCTCTGCAGGGCAGCAGCCTGCCCCTGAGCTGCACCATGCCGGGACTTCTCTTCCTTGACCTCCCTCAGCAGGGCAGCTCTCCTCAAGGCTGCCCGCCTGCACCCATGCAGGCCTCTCTTATTAGGCCTGTCCCTATCCAGGCAGCTCTTCCTGCCTGCTCGCGCCTATGCGAGTGCTCTCTGCTCGTCTGTCTCCTTCATTAAACTTGTTCTTCAAATATATTCAACGACTCTGTGTCCTGGAGAAACCTGCCACGTGCCGCTGAAAGGGGAGCTCTGGTGAAACCTTTCCCAGAGTAAACCCAAGAATCTCACTCTCCATTGACTCTCAAAATCTACATCACTTGTAGTTAACAGTGATTTTCTTTAGATTTCATACCCAATTGGTGCATTTCTGAGAGGCGTTATAACTAGGGGTGGAATTACTAGTTCATAGTATATGCATATATTCAGTTTTACTATATGTGATCAAAAAGTAAGTACACATTTACTTGTTCAGTTGCTCTTCATTTCTCGCTGAATGTTTCCATCTAGGAACATTTTCCTTTTGCCTGAAAAACTCAATTTATAAATTCCCCTCTTTGGTCTTCTAACAAATAACTCCTTCAGTTTTTGTTTGCCTGGAAACAGACAGGTGTCGTCTTTTCACCTTCATATAAAGAGATATCTGTACTGAGTATGAGATTCTAGATAGTTTTTTGTGTTCATCTCTTTAAAAAATTGAATTTTCTTACATTTTCTATCCTTTCTATTCTGCAATAAGATGTTAGTGTAAATGTTGCCTTTTAAATAGAATGTCTTATGCGGTTAACTATAAGATTTTTTTTCTCTTTGGTTTTCACTCTTTTTATGTTGAAAGACTGTGCCTAGGTGTTTCTTCTTTATATTTATCTTGCTTGGAATTTCTTGCACTTCTTGAAATGTATGACTTGCATGTGTCGCTATTCTCACTCATTACCCTTCAGTTTAAATGGCTTTTATTTCTTTTTCTTTCCTAATTGGTCTGGCTAGAACCTCCAGTACAATGTTGAATTAAGTGGTAAGCGTGAATACTTTGCTTTTTTCCTTATCTTACTGGAAAAGCGTTCAGTCTTCACTATTAAGTACTATGTTACAGGTTTTTGTAGCTTCCTTTTCCTAGATTGAGGATGTTTCCTTCTATTCTTAGTTTTTTGAATGTTTTTGTCATGAAAAGCTATTGGATTTTATCAAAAACTTTTTCTATGCCTATTGAAATGATCATATGGTTTTGGTATTTTATTCTACTAATATGATTTATTACATTAATTGGATTTTGAATATAGAACCAACTTTTAAATCCTGGGAAAAATCTCATTTGGCTATGGTGTATTATTCTTTTCATAGTTTTCTGAGATCAGTTTGTTAGGATTTTGCCACAAATATTCATAAAGTTTATTGACCTGTCGTTATTTATATTTTTCTTTCTCATATCTTTCTCTGGTATTGGTAGCAAGACTATACACTGTCCTTATATGAATTGGGAATTGTTCCTTTTGCTTTTATTTTATGGAAGTGTTTGTGAAGGATTTGCATTAATTCTTTAAATATTTGGTAGAATTTGCTAAGAAAGGCTCTAGGGAAACGTCTGAGAACTTTAAAATTAACAATGGCATCTCTTTAAATTTATAATGGGTCTAATAAGATTTTCTGTATTTAGTCAATTTTGGTAATTATATATTTCTAGAAATTCTTCCATTTTATCTACATTATCTAATATGTTGATATATAGTTGGTAATATCCTTCCTTTACAACTTTTTCTTAATGACCGTAGTAAAGTCTTTCATCTATAATTATGATAATTTGAATCTTCTCTCTCTTTTTCCTTGATAAATATAAAGATCATTACTCTTTAAATATTATTTTTGCCTTTTCACTTGCCCAGTTAGGGCTCAAATGAAACATAGGTAGACATACACACTACGGTCCATGTGATTAACATTCTATTCTCTATTTTCTTTGTATTTAGTTTGGAAATATTCTATGCATCTGTCTTCTAGTTTCTTTCACTAGATAGTTCTACAGGTTAAGTTCACTTACAGTGCTTATGTTATTCTTAAGTTCTAGAATCTCTGTTTTACTTTTCTTTATATATTTAAGTTTTTATGACTCTCCCTTTTCATTTATTTCCCTAAACATATTAATCACAGTTATTTTAAGGTTCATGCCTGATTACTCTAAAATCTGGACCAAATGTAAATTTTTTAATTTTCTTGACCTTAAAGCTCTTAGGAACACTGGTGACTTATAAAATGCGCCATAAGTATGAGGAGTTTGTGTGATATTATCTTACACTTCACAAGAAAACTTACTCTATCTCTGAAAGGCAGTCATGATAGGAAAGACCTTCTTAATGCAATCTAAAGAGTGTACATTTTTGATTTGGGGATGTTAAATATTAGATTTACAAAATAGAGCCTTTTCATTTTAAAGACATTGGTTTTGAATTTTAAGGTACAACTAGGAAAAATCAACACAATCCTTAAAAAGTTCATTGAGTTCATTTTTATTCATCAGTTCTTAACACAACACAGGGATACTGAAGAGTGGTTTGTTCATTCCCATTTAGGCAGTGGTACTCAGAAGACTACTTCTCATAAATTAGATGCTAAATCATGGTTGGTCATTAAAATGAGCATCAAGCATGCTTGCTTTGAAGATAATAGTATCTAATTATCAGGATTATTCTTAAGGTCTAATTATGAGATCAAACAAGCATAGAATATACCATTAAAATTCACGTTTATCATATCTTTATTAATATCTGTTAATCAGTTTTTAAAAAGTAGTCATTAGCATACTCTTCCAGTCTCTCATGTCCCTACAACTCTGGGTACCAGATATCTCTTATCTAACACATCTTTTCTACTGACAGCTCACTCATTCTAAGATTTAATTATTCAGTATTCAAACTGGTGTAGAATGCTGGCATATAGATTGCACCTGTGTAATTAATCACTGATCTGTTTAGACTGGATTAGTTTAAGAAAAGAGAATTTTAAAGGCACTTCAGTAGCAATGAAGTTAAAGAAAGTGACTTGGCAAAGTCTTAGCATGCAGCTTTCTCATATGCAGAAAATCATTGTTTGAGCTACATCGCAATTGAAGAAACTCATCCTCAACAGCAGCTTGAGCCTATTCCTTGGATCATCATCAACCCAAGAGAGATGGTATTGAGTAAGATATGGAGGATATTAAGTTTAAATAGATTATATTAAGTAATATTAAGTAATAATAAAACAAATGTGTGTATGTGTGTATACATGTATATGAAGAAAAAACTGAACTATGTTAAAGTTTCTATAGCATTTTTTTTCCTATATGGTGGGATTACAGAATCTTTTAATTTTGTTTATTATACTTTATGAATTTTACAGCTTCCACATGCAGATTGGTTTAATTTTCCAATTAGGAGAAAAAAGCCATTTTAAAGTTAAAAGATCAGTATTCACTTTAATAATGGAATTAGTTTTCTTGAAATTTTTGAACTACAATGTCTCATGATGAGCTATGTGAATTGACTAATGTCTTGATTAACATCTCTGACTCAAACATTTAATACATTCCTTACAAGTTTTAGCAAGCAGGTGACAGCCTTGCTCTTCTCTCTTAACATCTATGTCTTTGCTTTTAAAATATGGCAAGAAGAGTGGAACAATGGATTTCTTCAAGGAAATGGAGCAATACAGAAAGAAATCAGACATTCTTTGTAGGATATGTCACCCTTTTTCATTCTTGGCAGGATGATTCGCAAATTGAGAATTTGACCACAGGGTAACAAGCAATTTTTTTCCTCTGATAAAAACAATATATTTCATCTCAAAGGAGCAAAAATAGTAAATGGTGTGATTAGGAACCATAAATGCTCTCTTTCTTTAACCTCTAATCATACTTCACCCTCCCATGCACTGTCAGAGCATTTGAGCTGGTCTGTACCCCTTTCTTGATTCCCTCCCCACTTACTCAGATTTTCCATCTCCAGGAGGATGAATTTTGTGCCCATTTCACTTACTGTACACGCTCAAAAAAACAAGACCCAAGAGGCCTTGCTTCAATTTTCTGTCTCTCTGAGCTCTCCAAAATATGCCAAGCCATCACCAATGTTACTTTGAAACAGTCCCTTTCCTTGTCTCTTGGATACTAAATCTCTCTAGTTATTCATGGCACTCTTCAGGATTTCATTGAGTCTATGTACTTTTATCTTTGTAGGCTCTGGGATGGGGCACAAGGTAATTATTACATTTTCTTATTTTAGCTATTACTTCCAAAAAGATGTTAGTTTACAAATTTCTTTCATAAACAGTACATTTCACATACTGTGTGCTTACTTGACACCTGAAAACAAAATGGAACAGATGATGATGGTGAAGTGATGAAGAATACCAACCTTTAAAGTGCCTTAAGTGGACTAATTTGTTTTCTCCAATAATTCTGTGCAATAGATATTATTTCCCCCATTTTGCCAATGAGGAAAGCGAGGCATAGAATTTAAATAACATGCCCAGATCCTGGAGTCAGTAAGAGATAGAATCAAAATTCAAATCTTAGAAATCTGTGCTCTTAACACTGTGGTGCAATATTGTCCTTGTCATTAAACAAATATAGACTTGGGCATGGGGGTCAAAAAACTAAGAAAAATTACAACCCAGAATGGAAATTGTTAGTACACGATATGGGAAGGTTTCTGGAAGCACAAAAGAAAGGCCCTTCTGGAGCTGAATCTGAAACATGAAGATCCGGAAAGGCAGAGGTGGAGAGAACAGTGGAAGTGTGTGAAGAATGTAAGATGAGATCATTTTGGGGAGATCCACAGCAAGAAGGTAAGTCAGGTAATGAGTTCTGCTGAAAGTGTTGATATTTAAAGAAGGGAAAGCAGACAAAACAGCAAGAAAGAGAAATTTTATGCAGCTTTAAGTCCCTCCAGACTCATAAAGACCTGATTGACCAGCTTCCTCTTAAAGAAGTCTGAATTTCATGAATGTCAGTGGGAAAGAAATAACTAATGGTGACAAGTTCAGCTATTTTGCTTTTTCTTGTTGTGTAAGTGGCAAAGAAAAGGCCAGTCCCTAGGGATAAACAAAAGGAACGCTGTGAACTGCAGTAGTTCTGCTGGTCTGACCGTCAGTGAAAGTGTAAAAATAAACAATGGACTTGCTTGAAATAGGGACAACAGTTTGGGAGAGAAATCTGGCCCCTTTTATTCTCTGATTCTATGTTTTCCAAAATATCTTTGCTTTAATCACTGTTCAATTCAGATCATGCTGTTAGAATTGTGTGATTTAACAGTTCCAACGGATCAAGAGAAATGAAAATATATATTTATACAAAGATTTAGAATACAGCGTTATTCACAGTCACCAAAACTGAGAAAATTCAAATTTCCAGCAAGTAGTGAATGGATAAGCAAAATATGATATGTCCACATATTTGAATACTATTCAGCAATAACAAGAAAGAAAACTGTTAAATGCTGCAGCAATTAAGAACACTGATAGACCTGTAAAACAGTTTCATCAAAAGAAAACTTTCCCAGACTATGGGAAACCAATAAGCATTTTAGAAATGAAGAAATCTAAGCCAGGCAGGCTCTCAAACTTATTCTTGCAGCTAGTTGAAGTGAATTCCACAGTGATTTGGGGGAGAAGATGGTACAATGGAAGCCAGAGGTCAATTGGGCCATATAACTTAGGCCCTGAGGGACAGGAGAAGCTGTTACCTCATGAGTGTGGTAGAAGGAGATGAATTTTGCCTACTTTTTAAACAGGGAGGGAGGGCCTGGCAGCTGTTTATGCAGAGGTCACAGGACACTAGGTTATCCTGTGGCCTCACCATGGACCGTCCTTTTGGGGAAGTTGGAAGTGGGGAGGCCTGTTGGGAGCGGATGCTGAGACTTTGTTCTCTTTAGCCTTCCTGACTAGTTCAGACAAATAGAAAACAGGCTCTTAAAGACAGAGCGAGAGACAGGCTCTGGGCCACAGAATTTTATAATATAATTTAGGTGCCAGGCCAGTCTCAGTCTTTGGAGGCAGGATATGTATAGATTGTGCCTTCTATGCAACTGATTACTTGATAAATAGAGCATGTAACTGGTTGCACTTTTCCCCAGAGAGCAAAGGGATCTCATTTGCCAAATTGTCCAGAAGGTTTCACCCGCAGTCATGACAGGTGTTTTTATTTCACTTGCAGACTTCTTTGAAATGCACTGGGCATGAATAAGTTTTTGGCATGCAAATTCAACCTGAAGGGAGTTCCAAGTTGCAGAAAGCTTTTTCTTTGGCTAATAAAATTCCTCCACCTCTTTCCTTACCAAACTCCTACCTCTGCTTCCAGGAATTTCTTATTTTGAGAGGTCTCAAACTGGCGAATACCAGCATCTGTACACTGAAAGCTTGATTTTATACCTTTGAAGATTTAGAGGCTGATACCATATGTTCTTCCTTCTACTGCCGTATTAAGCCAGTGCCTTCATTTCAGACTCTGTTTACTTCTTATCCTCTTGTCCTGGGTTGGCCTCTTGCCCCATTTCTGTGGCATACAGAAAGTAATAGGATTTTCTTATTACATCAACTTTGGGGCACTCATTTTGAAGTTTCTTTCCTTCCTTCCTTCCTTCCTTCCTTCCCTCCCTCCCTTCCTCCCTCCTTCCCTTCCTTCCTTCCTTCTTTCCTTCTTTCTTTCTCCCTTTCCTTCCTTCCTTCCTTCCTTCCTTCCTTCCTTCCTTCCTTCCTTCCTTCCTTCCTTCCTTCCTTCCTTCCTTCCTCTCCTTCCTCCTTCCCTCCCTCCCTCCCTCCCTCCCTCCCTCCTTCCTTCCTTCCTTCCTTCCTTCTTTTCCTTCCCTCCCTCCCATCATTCTTTTTTTGCAAGTATCTTGATGATCCCTTTGGCCACTTTCCTTTCCTAAGGTGACTTCTTTTGTCTCCTGCTTCCTTCCTTTTTCTTCTGTGTCATTACTGCTCTTCATGGTGGAGGGATGGCACTGTATGCATTTCATACTTCTTTGTCCATTATGGTATTTACAGCTCCATTGACTAAACGCACATACAACACAAGATTCTTAATATAGGTGTTGATAACCATGACTAGCACAATTATCTCAGTATAACGTGTTTCTAATAGAAGGTCACTGCAGGATTATAAAATGCCTTGGGTCCTTTTGAGGGGACTTTTTGAGGCCCACCCCCTACCTCCAGGCGAACTCTCACTTACTTCATCCCACACAGACTCTTTGCCAATGGGAATTTTATAATCTTCTGTCTAGTATCTTAATGATGGCTCTTAAGAAATTCTGTCTTCAGTTGCAACATGCATATAGATAACATGAACTGCCAAGGTGTCAAATCTTATTGTCTTTCCATTTTAGAGGGTTTGACACCGAAATGAACTGGGAGTTCCAGATGCAACTCCAAGTTAACTTTCAGAGGTTTCGTTAGCGGAATTCCTCAAGCCTATTTTGAATAAACTGTTCTGAACCTTAATACCATGAAGGTCTTAGAATTGGCGTGTCTACAAAGTTCTTTATGCTGGGTGCAAAGACTGTGGTTTAACTTGTGGAAATTGGCCACAGGAAATATCCTTAAAGCTGGGATAGGATTTGAGTAATTTCCGGGGATGGGAAAAAAAATACTTTCCCTCAAAATCACTTTGGTATTAAATTACCGTGAAAAATCTTCCCTCACACCCTCTCTGTGTTTAGAAAAGGAGAATAACTAGCCTGTATTCTCCTTTTAAAAACTATTGAAATGTATAGTGGATGAATTCAAATTGAGTATATAACTGACATATAACAGGCTGTTCATGAGCAGAAAACTTGTTACATTTAGGGCCAAATCTAGTTAAATTCTGAGGAGACAAAATATATGTTTTTGTTTCACTAATCTCCATAACTATGTAATATCTTATCTTCTTTTGTATTTTCTAATACTACTTCCCATATCCTACATGTACCCAGAACTCTTACGTCTTCCCTAATCCCTTTAAAAAATATGTCAATAATGAATCACTCTATGTTGGTGCTATAAGGACTGCTCATACTGAATATAGCTAAATAAATTTAAATTTAAAACATTTTGTGGAATTTTACTTAATCAGTAGTATATGAGATAGAACTCTATGTAGTGGATCCTACTATACAGAAATTATATCATATAGGAATTTAGACCTGAATTTCTGATCTGATATTAACTATTTTGAATAATTAGTTTGTGATGACAGAACAAAACATTTGAAATAAGAATCATCTTGGAAAAAATCAAGAAAAAACATCACACACTGGAGAAATCACCCACCATGTCTTCATAAATCCTGCCTTTTCTGTGTTAATTCTGAGACTAAATTATGTCTCACATTAATCTAACTTTTTTTTTTTCTTTTTTACTGGCTTTAACTCAGCAGTAGATGTAGACTACAAATATCAACTTTGGAAACTGTCAGACATAAGTTACATTAGTGGGAAATCTAACACATTATTAAAAATTCTTAGAAGTCACTTTCACTTCAGGAATACTTATAATATAGGCCTTGTGTAAGTAGACTTCAGGATATGATTATTGAATTTAATTGGAAACCATTTCCAACAAATACAGAAAACCACCAGTTCTCCTTGCCTTTTTTATGAGCTGCCTTCCTACACGGAGGTGCATGGGAAGGAAAAGGAGTGAAGTTAGTATTCACTTCTAGCCTGGAACAAATTGCAACTTTTCTCAAGTGTTTATATAAGTGACCATTTACAAGATTATTCTGGAGAAAATGTGATAAAATAAGTCTGTTGGAAATGCGGCCTTTCAAAACCAATTTTGAAACAAGAATCCTTTTCCTAGTTAAAATAGTTGAGAATTTCTTTTATACTTTCTGTTCTTTACTAACATTAACTGCCCCCTCCCTTTTTAATAGGCGATATTTTTCCCTTTTCAAGGAGAAAATTTATGGCACCTAAACAGTAGGTATATAAAAGTTATCTCTTATAGTACTAACCTAATATATCACACTTGAGAATAGGGAAGGCATATCTTCAACGCCTTTCACAATGTTTGGCTCAGGGTAGATACTCTGTAAATACTGGTTTAATGAAAAAAAGAAAGGACAAATGAATAGCCTACTTGAATGACAGATACAAAATATTTTGGTTTGAAAGGAGCACAAATTTATGGTTTAAAGTCTTAAAGTCTTTTATGGAATATCATCCAACTTCTAAAACAGTTTAAAAATATAGTGAAAGCCAAAACACAGCTCCGAAGTAACTCTTAGAGACAATCCACCAAAGAATCTTGGAGAAATCCCAAGATGATAAGATTGCCTATATCTGAAAATTGATAGAAGTATAATTATAGATCCAGCCTAGTTATTTTTGGTCTCATGTTGCATAACAACCTCACATACTTGAAATAACACGACATCTCCCTCATGTACTACTCTCAGGTATGTACTCAGGCAGTGAATCAGCTAAGCCAGAAGGAGAAAGACAATGACTTGATGGTGTCACTTAAATGTTGACTATAGAGAAACCAAACCAAAGATAATGTCAAATTTAAAAACTAACCCTTGACAGTTAATCATATAACTGAGACATGGGAGTTGAAGGGGGCAAGAATAAAGTGGGGAGAGAGCACAATGGACTAGGTGGAGGACTATGGGTGCTTCCATGTTGGGTGCCCTGCAATAACAGCACCTGAGGGGGGAGATCCTATACTTCCAAAATACTAACAATGATGTAAACCAATAGTACTTCAATGAAAGATTTAAATTAAAAAATATAAATAAATAAAAGAAAACCGGCCAACATATTCTTGCACTTATGCTTTTAGAGGATCATGGAACTGTACAATACTGTTTTTTTTTTTTCTTGAAAAAGTGCAAGTTTATTCAGATGACAACAATCTCCAGTAGATGTCAACTCTCCAGAAGACTATTATGGTATTTGTTTTGTGAAAAGTGCAGTAAATAAAAATAAAATAATTGTTCCATTGGTTAAATTTGGTTTAAACAAGGTGAAACAAGTTTAGTTTTTCCCCCCCTGGAAATATATGTAAGTCTTAATATATAATGAGATTGTGAAATTCTAAGCAGCATTTTTTACAAGCAAAGTCTGGAAGCAATGAACAAAAGCCCATGATAGATTCTTTTAAATGAATATTTCAATGCTGTCCAATCATTTTATTCTCAGGTTTGACAGGAAGATGCAATCTATAGAATCTGGTTACAATATACCAAATCATTTTACATCAGAAATAGCAAATGGTTAGTCACTTTGTGATTTTTTTAAAAGAAAAACAGAGGATAGATGCATTGGTATTTGTGTATATGTGGGTATGTTTGTTCGTTTATCAGTTCCCCAATATTTCTTTTCTTTTGCAGCAGAAACTTTAATTCTGTTTGGGGAATTACTATTATATATGGCCTCAATAAAAAGTGGTTACCAGTCTTTCCCTCTTGCTATAATAACCAAAAGGATCCAGATTCTTTTACTTGCCTGGTATACACTGTGTGAGGGTGTGCTCTGTGCCCACAGTGTGCCAAGTGGACATTTGCCCCCAGCGCTTTAATGTTAAGTGAAATCAGTCAGAAGGAGAATGATAAACACCAGGTAGTGGTGCTTACATGTGGAGTATAGAGAATCCAAACTACGGGGCAGATAAAGACAAGCATCAGAATTAATCCTTGAAAGCTGACTACAGAACTGCAGCATTCAGAGGGGGAGAGGTGAGGGAGCAGAAAGAGCACAGAGGGGAAAGGAGCACTGTGGACTATGTTGGTGGACTATGGGTGATTTGGCAGTGCACTACAGTAGCGATACCAAAATACCAACAATAATGTAAGTCAATATTACCTCATAAAAAAAAAAAAAGCCTGCTACCAAAGATAGAAGGCAGCTAGGATTCAGGTGATCTTGGGAACACATTTTACTCTCCAAAGCTTCTAGAAAATTCATTGATTAACAATCATCACGCTAGCAATTTGGAGGAGAGTATAAATAGTAGTAGTATTCACAATGATTTCTCCCACATGAGGTGTGATTACTTTACTGGTGTCACTGAGGCAACTGGGAAAGTTGAGTGGTTCCTACCAGCATTTTATATCATCTTGCTGCTCTGCAGAAGGATGCTACAAGTTGAAGTATGCTACATCTTGAAAGCCAAACCAACATAGTTTTAATCATCGTTAATGATTAAGAGAAGATATATTCAAGAATTTGTAAAAAGAGAATACTTAAACACTGAATATCTAGCCAAAAGTTTATTTCCTACAACAAACATTTGTCTAGCGCCTATACTCTGTGCTAAGTATTCTGTCACAGAAGTATTTAAAACTAAAGGGTTTCTCAGTTTCTTTATAAAGCAATCTATCTGACTCATTTATTTTCTAGGTAAGGAATTATATAGAGATTAAATATTTCTGTAAATTCAAAAAGCTGGCTGGTGAAAAAGCAGGACTGAAACTGGAAGGTACTGATTCTTGATTTCAGCTTCTTTCTTCTGTTTCCATCAGGCTGCCTATAAAGCGCAGCCCTGAAGAGGGAGGCTGTCCTCTGCGTGTGCGAAGGCAATGGCCAAGCAGTGACCAGTGAGCACTTGCCCACGGGGCTAGCATGCATCCATGGGAATTATTAAATCTCCTCTAGGAGGCTTATAATTAAATGGCATGGTTCATCTTTGGGACTCTTATCTACGCAGATGGTGGACTGCATTGTACTTACTTCTAGAAAACAAAAGCATGGACCTTGGACTCAGGAGTACAGATCCTGCTCTCTGACTTGGGAAGTCCATGAACTTCACTGAGTCTGTATGTTAAAAGGAGCAGTGGAGACAAAATGCAGGAGACTGTGTAGCCACACTGCCCAAGTTCAAAACCTGATTCTGTCACTTAATAGCTTTTCGACTATGAGACTGTCACTTAACCTTTTGTGCTTTGGTTTCTTTTTATAACATAAGGATAATAATAGTATCTGGTTTATCTGATGTTTGTGAAGAGTAAATATTTCCTAAATTATTACTACAATATAAGCATTGGTTCTTATTATTTTTGGTACCAGATAAAAACTATTCAAGGCTAAAGAATGTACCTATAATTCAGTACACATCTTTTTGGAATGTTTGTTAAGAATTTGGCATTCTGTGAATGGATTAGATGATTTTTTTTTTTGCTAGAGTTGGGAAGAGTGACTTAAGTAACATTGTCCTTTGATGTAGTTTCTCCTTGTTTTTATTTTCATTATAAAAGAGTACATGGAAGGATAGGGATGGCAAAAGTCAGATTTGTGTTCTCAAACCCAAACAGATAGGCCAGGAAAGTGCTAGAGTTAAAGGAGAGATCATTAACTCCTAGTGGAATCTGAGAAGGCTTCTTATGTTGGGGTTGAGATGTCTTCATTATCACCAATTATCTTCCCATTCCTATGGGAAACTTCAGACAAATGCATTGGGTTTTAAGAACATATAAATTGACTTAAATAGCATAACGTGAGTCTAAATTCTTGAATTCTACTCCCTAACCTGGATTAGAAATCAGTGACTATTGATCTTCTCATTTTTGTGCTAGTTTGCCTCTGCTGGTTGAGCTGGTGCATTCAGCCATCTTCATGAAAATTAGTTACTATCCCCACTGAAAAATCCTTTGACTGCACCAGGGATGTCGAGTGATTTACTGGGATTGCTACTGACAGCTCTGTCTTGGGACAATATACTCCTGATTTATTGAACTTTCCTTAAATGGAAGTTTATTTTTGTTTTCAGTTTTAGCTCTAACATTTCCTTTGTCCAGAACCAATTGTTCCCCCAAAGATATTTAGATTTTTATTTTGAAATAACTTTGAAAGACTCCGACATAACAGTTTGACTAAGCTTGAGTCACAAGGCTGCGGTGCCACCCGACACTAAGTTTTTCTTGCCCCTAAGGCCTTTGGCAGCACCTCTTCTGATATGAATACCATTTGTAGTTTGCCTACAGTTTTAATAAAAACTTTTTGCTGGAATCAGCATTGCTCCTTCCAAGTTTCTGCTTGCCCAAGAAGGCAGTGCCCATAAGTGCCACCATATGAGCAAATCTTACAAAACTTGTGTCTTTGGTTTTGTTCACAGATGCTGATGAAGAGAGTCCCTGAGAAACTCAGGTTATTCAGACTCAGCTACATTTTCTCCCAAGTTGAAGCTTGTTTTAGAATTTTATAAAAGGTTCTTTCAGCAAATAGAGGGAAAAAGTTTATATGTATAAAAATAGTGAATATTTTCATTTTAAGAAGAATGGTAAAGCCACTTCTTCCTTGAAAAACACCTCTACTCCCTCCTGTCTTGAAACAGTAAAACTACAATGACGAGGCTACACAAACACAGTCCTTAAGAAGTGGGCTGATGCTGACTACCAAGTTGGGGCCGGGATGCTGGTCTGTAATAATACTGGCCTGCCCAGCTCAATAGTCCTAGTCTGCCCAGGTCAATCGGTGCCTTCCTCATCTCTGCCTCTCCTTCTATTCCCTTACCAGCAGAGCAGCTCCTTTGCTGGGGAATATCTGATTGAGTGTTCTCTAGTACCTGAGAAGTGATAAGGTTACAATCAGCCTAAATCTACCCAGTGAGTAGAAAAACAATTCCAGGTAACGTAGATAACATCTTTCTTGGGTGGAGGACTCTGGGTGCTTTAGTGGTGGGTGTGATGTGGCAACATACATCTGAAGATGTGGGTTCCTATATTTCTGGATCATATATAATGTTGTAAAGCAATGTTACCTTAAAATTATTTTAAAAACCTTTGTTTATGAAGCAAATGCATGAAAATGACCTAAGTTGAATGGATGGTGATTTATTTTTAAGGTCTTTTAACTGGGTTTTTAAGTTTTTCCTATTGTCAAAATTTAAAAAGATGTTAGATTGTTGTTACTTAACTATAAAGAATACACTTAAAATCCAGACATTAGAGAAAAATATTAAGATAAAACAAGTTACCAAAATTTAAGTGTCCAGAGGCAACCAGTCCTACCATTTAGGCAAACGTCCTTCCAAGTGGTTTCCATACTAGATTTTCCAAATTGTGCTCAACAGAACCTTGAATGAGATAGTGTATTATTTTTAATCACATTAATTTAGTGACAAATTAAATCTGATCACAATAGATCATTGTGAAAATAAAATGTTCAAGGTCACAAGGTTAGACCTTTTATATTGTAGACCTCCTCAGAAGGTTTAATAACTAATTATGCTCTGAGAAACTCCAAGAAACAGTTAGTATGCAGCATTTCTCAAGCTTGACATGGACTGTAACCCTTGAATTCCTTTTTGGAAAACAAATCCAAAAATATCAGGAAAATGCTGTACTCTGAGCACTTATACATTTATATATTTTATGCAAAGGAGATAACAAAACTCAAACCAGTATTTACTTGTTTTCATATAAACTCAATAATGTGCAATGAACATAAGTCTGTATTCATGAATAGAGACCTACATCATCATTTTCAAGCTTGTGTTCTATCTATTGTAGGCATGTGTTATCTTCTACTGAACTAATCCTCTGTTAGTGAGCATTGAGAAACAAAACCAAAGTAAAGACATAGACACTAAATTTACAAAATTATTTTGTAAAAACTATAATGATATTGTAACCAAAAAGGGGAATATATTAGTTAGAACATGTATAGAGAAGAACAGAGACAATTCATAGAAAGAAAAACAATAGATCATTGTGAAAATAAAACGTTAAGGTCCCAAACCATGCCACAGAAATAAGGACGTCAATTACATTTTATTGGTCAGACTGGCAAAGAATAGAAAGACTAACAAAACTCAGCATTGGTGAGGGCTTGAGAAAATATACACTTTTTCCCTGTAGGAAAAATGTGAATTGGTACTAACTTTCTTTAGGATACGGTTTCTATACTAATTAACATTCTCACTGAGCATAGCCTTGGAACCAGCAAGCAGGTCCACTTTAGATTACTTTTTGGCTGAAAAACCACTATTGCCTTTTATAAACAATCCCTTATTGAGGTCTTGCTGTGGGCTACATGCTGTGTTAGATTTGTGAGCAAGAAAAAAACTCTATTCTTTTTCTCAAGAAGCATATAATATACACACTGAGCAAATCAAACTCACAAAGGGAGCATTTTGGTCTTTTCACCAAAAACTTCTGAATACCAGTAGTAATAATGCATTTCATTAAAATCATGATTACAACACCAAAATTAATCAAGATTTTTATAAACAGAATTTTTCCACTTTAGTGGTGATTAAAAGAAAGTTCATATTCCCAGAAGTTTTTGGCAAGTTTAACCTTTGGTAAAACTGGAAATTCTTCTGGTGAGTATAGATTAATGAAAGGCATATTTTCAGAAATCAGGGCTTTATATTCTAAGACACATTGGCTTCTGTTTTTTTCTTACACATAGTTGCACTCCTATTTTTATCATATTTCCCTACTTTGGGGACTGAACAGTAGCTTTTTCTTTGGAAAAATAAACTCTGGAGTAGAGGAAGAAGTCAGTTGTTTAAATAAGTTAAACCCATCAAACTGGAAGTTACTTTAGGGAATGGATTTTGTCATTTACATGGTGGTGTTGCCAATACCCAGTGCTCATTTACCCAGCCCAGTGGTGAACTCAGTAAATATTTGTTGACTATAGTAATGGGCGAAACTCACGAAAGGTGATGTTAATGAGCTTGGATCTTTAAAAATGAACTCTAGATGGAAAGCTTAACCATGATACCCACTCTATCTACAAGAACTCTTTAAACACAAATTTTATATTCCCAGATATGAATATAAAATCACTAGGTAGAGAGAATAGAAACGCGGTAGTCAAATGGACATTTAGCTAAATAGGAATTATAAAGACAAAAGTGTTTGGAAATGCCCCTATATTAAAATCGTACTCGATTGTTAAGATGGAGTATAAAGAAATAGGGGATTTAATAGATGTGAAAATAAAATGGAAGGAGGAGGAAAGGGAATCAAAAGACATGTATATTAAGTTCGGGAAGTGTAGTTTGGCTTTACTTAATCCATCCTGCATTACTGCAAGATTGTTGTTATTGTGCTTATTTTACAAATGAGGACAGAGTCTAACAATTTGAATAATTTACTGGAGACCACCTTGTTCTCAGTTTGACTTAATGTGACCCTGTGGTTTCTCTATATTCCACATGTAAGTGATATCTAACTGGAAAACCCCAGAAATTTGACTGTAAAACCTTGGCCCCTAGAGGGGGAGGGATGAGGACAGGGGTGAGAACAAAGTTGGGGAGGGAGTATAGTGGACTATGGGATGGACTGTGGGTGCTTTGGGAGTGGATGTGGAGTAGTAACATCACCTGAAGGGGGAGATCCTCTACCTCTCAAACAGAACCAAGCAAACTAATGTGACATTAAAAAAAAAAATGACAAGAAAAAGAAAGACCAGTTTGCACTTACAGACGGAACAAATTGGAAATAGTTTGCTGAACCATTTTACAAAGTAAAAGCGTGCCAAACACAACTCGGATATCACATCAAAGGAACAACAAAGGAATGAGCACTTTGATAAACTTGACATTTGTTCTCAAATTACGGTGTGCATTAGATCACTGGAGATCTTGTTTAAACCAGCTTCCTGGGTCCCACATCCAGACTCTCGGAATAAGTAGGTCTGGCAAGAGGCCACATAATTTGCATTTCTAATCAGTTCCCAGGTACTGCTGCTGCCACCTGACCAAAACCATACTTTAAGAACAACTGGAATTTGATTATTATCATCTGTATTGATTTTAGAAAAGCATTTGAAAAATCCTTTTTATGACAGCTTTTAGGTCAAGATTTTCCCAGTATTAATCCATAATGAATGTATGCATTCAACAATTTATTCAACAAATTCTTCACTCAAACAACTCACTCAGAGTAATGCAGAGACAGAACATAGAATTACAGATTGAAACCTGCTCCCAACCAAAAAAATGTCATAAGATAGGAGTTAAAGATGACTTTTGATCATAAAATCAATATATGTTTAATAAGAAAAAGGACTGAAATATGCTAAGGATACCTCAGGAAATATTAATACAGATCTAATAGTCTAATCACGATTATGGGAAAGATTCCCATTATATCCTAGGTTTCAGAGAAAACCTGGATTAAGAAGTTTAATTTCAGATGCCATTTAAGAGACCAGAAGAAAGTATAGGGATCAAGAGTTTGGCTAAACTACTTGATGGTATTTTTGCTGTGGTGTCAGTTTGGTTTGGCCAAGCTAATGCAGGGGCCTTAAACTGACACAGCACCCTCAGAAAGTGTACGCATAGGGAGCAGTCTAGAGCACAAGTAAATGTAAGTTGCTGTTACTACATGTTCCACCGCAGGCCTGGTGATCAGTTTCCCCAACCTCCCTGTGTATCTCTTTGGTGCACCTCTTATATAAGACCCCCACAAAGCTTACCAAAATACTGCACTTTTTGATTTGAATTTTCCCCTCAACCTTTGTCTGGGAACCCTAAAGCATGCCACCCACAAACCCTAATATGTCACCACACCACACCACCACTAAATCACATCTGGTAGCTTCTCAAATTTCTAAAGTTTGTTTTGGTTTAGTCTTTTGTTAATCCAGGTTCACCATTTGACACCCTAAGGCTATAATTAACAAATGCTAATTAAAAAAGTCAACACACTGGGGGTAACGAGAGGTCTACAACTGCCACACAAAATGCCAAAACCACAGGGAGGAGTTGATAGCAGAAAATACTATGTGATGGAATAGCAGCTACTGCAACAGTGAGGAGTTGCAAATAAACTCTAGCTACTCTGACCAAGAGTTATTTCAACTTACTGGGTAAAGACACATAAACCACCAGTACACTACAAAGCAGGAGGACCCAAGTGCTACAACAGAGCATACTAAAAATGAGCCAGGAGAGAACAGGAAGGAGAAAGTACATAGGGCCATGGGGCTCTGCTTTCACAGTGATGATGCATCTGAGGTCTATCATGAAAGAAATACAGAATTTCAAAATGTGGAATTTAAATTTGTTTAATTCGAACAATTAGGAAGCAGTCACAGTATGTGGGGCTAGGTACCTAGGGTACAAAAATAAGTGACATGGTCCTTGCCCTCCAGAAAGGCCAGCTGACGGGAAAGGTGGTGTGGTAAAAATGGAAGTAAGTCCCAGATCTTATGAGGTTCACAGTATAATTTGCAGTACAGTGGGCTAGAAATTTTGGAAGGGAATGGAAAAGGACTGTAAGGGAAAAGCATGAACTGAAGCACAAGCACGCTTTGTGTGACACACAAGTCCTTCTCTGTGACAGAAATCCAGAGGGGAATGAAGACTGAATAAATGTAGTGGGTGAGTAATGGTGTAGATGAATGAAGTGAAACTGCCTGGGCAAGTTTAAGTTCAATAATTTTTAAAGATAAAATATTCATGGTATAGACTTAAAATATTCAAATAGTCATTTCTTTCTGCCTCCCTTCCATGGCTATTTGTTTTTCCCTCTCTTATCCTGTTTTCCCCTCATGCCTCTCTCTTACAAACCACATAGGCCAGGAAAGGATTCTTCCCTTAAAATTAGTATCAGGTTCTTGCCTTGTGTTTGGTTGTGGAATCCCAAGGACTGTATTGCTACATGATATATCTTATTTATCAGTTGGTAAAAACAAAACTGATATTTTTGTGACATTTCATTATTATTTAGAGCACAGGAAAAGGGAACATATCATACATTTTTCCTTTCTGTTTTTTTTTCTTTCTAGTGTTTATGGTTTATTGAAGTAGCATTGCATTTTAACATTACATGTTACTGATTTACATCATTAAAAATCAACAAGTATATGTACTACATTGAGTTCACATCTAAAACTCTAGTTATAACCTTTAATGCTTTCCTTTTTGTTATGCTCTGTGTTAAAATTATTATTTTTTTATTAAATCCCTACTTTAAATATAATAATAGTCCATTTATATGTTGAAGATACTATGTTAACAGGTCAGGGACTTTTCTATACTACTTACTGTTTATTTGCTTATCTTTTCCTTTGAGGTGAGAAATGAGGGAAGACAGAGTATAGATGAAGTAATTTTCAAATCAATAGCATTTGTGATTTCCAATAAGAGTGTCATTAAAAAACAAATGTAAAATATTCCATTTATTGAGGCTAAGGAATTAAATACTAAAGACCTGTAAACATAAAGTAAAATGTAAGAGTCCCTTTATACTTACCTCATTACTAAACTGTTCTGAAATTTGTTTTATTAGATAATCCCCTTATTTTGACTATATTGCATCAATAAAAACAAAAAGAAGAGAGGAAAGTCTACTTAATTTGTTAGTAGTGAACATATGAGACTGATTAAAATCTGTATTACAATTTGCTTATTTGCAGAGAGGGTACTTGCTGTGGTTTTGAGTCATTCTTTTAGAGGATTCCATTTACAAAAAAGTATTTTCTTTTTTTAAGCCTTAAAGATTTATTTTTTGTATTCTGAAGTTCCCCAAATGCCAGAAATCTGTTTTTTTCCACCATCATTCCTATACCCTTTGACCCTTTCTTCCTTTCTTCTCACTTTTAACCTCAGAAGTCTTACTTCATAGTGTTCACTAGTTTTTATAAGTATTTTGCTTTGTTGAATCATACACTACGTAAACATCCAATATTTGTCTTTGCCATTCTGACTTGTTTTACTACAGTTAATTCCCTTGAACTTTCCATTTTGTTGTCATTGGCAAACAAAAAAGATATTTTCAATAGCTTTACATCCAGGGAGCATTTATTTGTATGTAAGTTTGATCAGATAACTTCTACTAATTTTAATATGGTTCAGACAGATAATAGTTTCTTTTTCTTGAGGTGATAAAACATATTTTATTGATTTGGAGAAAATAGGTCTGATATGGGACAAGAGTGAAGTGATATTTTTGTTAACTATTGGGTGAGGAACATGTGATAGTTATTGAGGGGCCACAAGGTTGACATTTAGCCCAAGGAAAAATAAGGATATGTTTCATTGTTATGGAACAATGCTGGTGGTGAGGTACTTGAGATTGTAGTATGTACTCTCGCCCCTGATGCTAGTGTTGGAGAAGCTATTTCTGAGTGAAGACATACAAATTTGCAATTGCATGTGAGTGAAAGATAAAGGAGACTCACTTAAATGGTCTCAGCTACTACCCGGCTAGGAGTCTGTGCTCTGTAAACATGCCACGTATTCATTTTCAGTTATTTTCTGGACTTGGTCCTTTCCCAGAGTCATACCAGAATCAAGAACGAGCCTCTGCTCCCAGTCCTTCTGAGCAGTTGCTGGCATCTTAGGAATGGCCAGTGGGACCTACAGGCTGCTTAGGCCTTTGTGGTCCATGGGTCAGTCTTGTTTAGGCTGAAAGCTCTGATGTTTGTAGACCATCTGTGACTACTCAGTCTTATACTCTAAACTATTTCTCGGGTGTGAATGCACTTTATAGAGTGACTCTCCACTGTTTTTGAGATCCCACAGCTACTCTCTCCTTCCTAACCTCTGGGAATCTTTCTTTTCTCTTCTTACCATCAAGACCTTCTTTTTTGTTCTCTCCTGGTCACCTTTTTGGATATGAAAGACAGTCTTTAATTAGCACAAACTTGTAAGAAAGACAGGAAAAGTCCTTTTATCTAAAATCAACGAAACACTAAAGGTCTTGCATTTGTTTGATAGGGTACATAGTCATAAAATGGTATATTAGTATGTTATAAACTATCATAGGTGACTCCATTACTTTGCTACGCAGATACAGGCCTGCTGATCTGAACTGGTTTGATCTCTTTATGATTATCTAGGGTCTTTATGTTACACAACTCAGGGCACCATTCCCATCAGAGTGTGTGTGTGTGGTGCTCCCGGGTTTAGGGCAGTGCAGGGCCAGCGTGGTGGCCAACACGATGAGTTGTAGAGTTCATCCCGAATCTTGCCTATTTCATCCACTAATTGCTCCCGTACCGCTCCCAACATGTGACTCTTGCTTGTTTCCTTATGTTCTTTTTCTTTCTTTCTTTCTTTTTTTTTACTATAATGGTTATTTATCCAACTCAATTCTTCTGATTTTATGATTTTGTATTTCCCTTTGAATCAACATTAAAAACGTTTTAAAAATATTTGTATTGAATTAGTCTTTTGTACAAACTTTAACAACATGTAGATGCAACTGATGCCAAAATAACTTCATTGATAGGTGTTTCCCAAAGTAGGTATGGTGTCAATTTCTTTAAGGTAGAAGGATTTGCCTCATACAGTTTTTGAAACTTCAGTGTCTAATAGTATTATTTTTAAGGTGCATGAAATGTCAAAGTTGTGTTCCAGACTAAGATCCCAAACAAACAACTCAGAAAATCTGTAAAATTCCTGATGTGATTTCATAATGCTTTGTTTATTGGTTATACTCTAAATAAATAAAATGAAATATTATCTCAAATCAAAGCATACACATTAAATTCCAAGCAAATGAAATGGACTGATTAAAACTGAGTCAGTAACCAAGAAATATTTACTTGAGGTCCCGTAATGTGCCTAATACTGTTTTCATTTTCGGTGCCCAAAAGCCTAAGAGAATTTTCTCTTCCTGTAAGGATTTTTAAATCTAGGTGGAGAAACTATGATTATAAAATAATCCAAGAACAATGTAGGAACTAATAAATCCTTTCTGATAGGTAAAAATATGAAGCACGTATTAGCCAGACCATAGTTTCATTGTAGGTTAAGTTAGGAAAGTGAAGGCCAGTGGAACCAACAGACAAAAAAGATCAAAGAATAATTTTTTCTATATTACAAATACATTTGCCTTTGGAAAAAGATACACTGTTTCTAAATAGATTTTATTAAACTAAGTTACCTTTGGTCATATTGGAAGGTAATAATGGAATGATACAGAAAAGATTAGCATATCTCCTACATAGGATGACATGAACAGTTGCAAGGGTTCCACATATCTTTTTGGGCTACAAGACCTATTAGTGGTTACAGAAAGGAAGAGGGGCAGGGGGTGAGATGAGTAAACCAGGAAAAAGGGGACACTGGCATAGTGAATAAATTTGGACTTCTAGTGATCAACTAAATGTAGTATGTAAACACGTTGATTCTCAACAATTAACACTTGAAACATATAGTGTTCTAACACATCATTAAAACATTCACTAAAACACAGAAAAACTATCACAAAAACAAAAAGATACCTAACTGAATGAGAGAAAATATTTGCATACCACCTACCTGACAATGGGCTGATATCCAACTTCTAAAAATTACTCACACAACTCAAGAACCACAATAACAATAACAAACCCAATAAAAAAAAACAGGGCAGAAGAACAACATTGACACTTGTCCAAAGAAGATATAAAGATGGCCAACAGGCTTATGAAAAAATGCTTATTATCACTTATCATCAGGGAAATGCAAATCAAAACCACAATGAGATGCCACTTCATACCAGTGAGAATGTCCCAAAGCAAAAAGACCAAAAACAAGTATTGGTGAGAATGTAGAGTAAAAGGAACCCTGCTACATAGGTGGTAGGAATGTAGACTGATCCAGTCTCTATGGAAAATATTATGGGGGTTTCTCAAGATATTAAAAATAGATACACTGTATGATTCAGCAATTCTATTCCTATGCATCCATACAATGAATGAAAAACCAATAATTTGAAAGGATATATGCATCTCTATGTTCATTGAAGTATTATTTATTATAGATAAGTTATGGAAACAACCGAGGTGCCCAAGGACAGAAGAGTGGATGAGGATTATGGGCTATATGGACACAACAGAACACTACTCAGCTATTAACAAAAAGGTAAACTCTTGCCACTTAAGACAACATGGATGAAGCTGGAAGGGATAGTCTGAACTCAGTCAAAAAGAAAATGATAAATACTGTCTGGTTTCACTTATATTCAGAATATAAAGAAACAAAGGGTCAAACAAAACCAAACCCAAAACAAACTCTAACAAACCCTGGTAGAATTGAGGCTACCAGGGAGGAAGGCGGGAGGGTATAGAGCAAAGCGGGGAAGACGCCTAATGCTCTATGGTGGCAGAGGACTGTGGGGGCCTCAGAGATGGCTATGTTGTAGGGACATACCTGAAGGTTCACGATCCTGTACTTCTGAATCATATACAGTATTGTAAACCATTGTTAACTCAATGAAAAGAGAGAAAAATAAAAAAGATAAAGCTTGAGAAGCTCAGCTTTAGTGCATGAGACTTTATTTACATAATTGATTCAATACAATTTAGTTAGAAGTGAAAATTAAAATTTTCTCTCCTGTATTCTTGATGCTCTCTTTTTATTTTTTCCCTCTTTTCATTAAATTATCAGTTTGGAATATGCTAGGAATTTTGTTGAGGTTTGGTGTCAAAGTATCCTTTAATAGAATATGAGCATACTAATGATGTTCCTTACTAAAATGATAAAAAGAGAGTTAGACATGTTAAGTTACATAACTCAAAATACATTTTGCTCTCTTTTTAAATAAGGTAATTTGATGTTTATATTTTGACAATATCATCTTAGGTAAAAATGAACTCATTCTATTACATATTTTGTTAAAGGCCTCTCTTCTATCTTCAAACTTCTTCCACATGAGAAATACTTTAAATAGTGTACTTTAGTAAAAAGAATCCATATAGATAACCACTATGAACATTAGCTCAGCAAAAATACTAAGCAGGCCTTCCACACTGACATTAAAGAAATGTCTTACTGGCTTGATGTCAGTTTTCTGTTTGACCTATCTGTGGTTTCTTTGCACACTATGTGCCTGCCCCCTCTTCTTAATGTTTTAATGAAAAGTTACAGAGGAAAACTTAATTAACTTACATCAATGACATTTATTTACTAGATAGTATACATTTTTCTTGTTTTAGTAGAAAGAGCAGTTTTTACTTAAAAAAATCTAGCTAATTTTGATTCATGTGATGAAAACTAATATTGTCTTTTTATTTTAATCTTTACCTTTACTATCCCATCTCCAACTCTCAACTTTTTCATGTAGAACACATTCCATATAAAATAGTTGCCCATTTAATATTTGCTGAATTGAAATAGAGTTGAGTTTCACCCAAAGAGTCTCTGTTCTTGGTCTTCTACCTGTCCATTCAGTCATGCCTTAATACAGATAAAGCTCCTTAAGTTTCACACTATACTTAAATGTGAAAGAGTGATTAAGTTCTCATGGCAGTCATTAAACACTCATTAAAGATTGTGTTGTTTTTTACAGAGCATATTTCTTTGAGGAGAAACATGAACAGGACAGCATGTTTATATGAATTTTTAGTCTAGTTTTAGTTTGTGTTAATGCTCATCAACCTCTAAGTGACTCAGATGAAATGTGTTATGTCATGTAAGAAGAAGAAACTACTGACTCAGTGTCCAGAAAATATATGCTTTTTACCAGAAAGGTAGTGAGTTTCTCTGAGTCATCCACTCTCTCCAATGGAACATATACTGGGAGGGGGTGTCTGGGTATAGTTTTATTTAACAGAAATGTCAGGGTTTAAATGAGGGCAGCCACAAATCACTGGTATTGCTGTCTTACTTTTGACAACCATGACCTTATTTTCTATCTACATCTATATGGAGAATTGGTTTATTTTAAAGAAGATTTTACTAATACACCAACAACATGGAAACTGTATTGTTACCGCTTCATAGACTTGTAATTGACTTGGGAATGTCTTTGTCATCAGAATATTATTAGTCTGACTCTATTATAAACTTCAGAATATGGTGAGCTACAACACAAAGCATATGGTGAATGCAAATTGGGATGGCACCTAGTGTCAACTATATAAGTATTGTTTCATTTTATGAATCATAAAAATTTTCTTAGCTTTTCACTATATGTGTTCATGTTTTATTGTTTTTAAATATGTTTTAAATTCAAACAGGATTGAAATTATAAACACTGAGCAATGGTGTTTTAAAAAATCTATTAATATCATGGTATTTCACTATCTTTTCAGAATAACTTACATTTAAACACCAAATCACCTATATATTCCAACACAAAGAGAGCACTCTCTAGTTAATTATATGGTAAAATATCAAAGTGAACTGCCTTTACAATGATCTTGTCCATTTAGTTTCTAAAGGCATAGAAAATTAGAGAAAAATATACTTTGAAAATTCTGATAAACAGAATTGTTGCCATATATTTTTAATTAGGAAGAAAATATGATACATTCATTATTTTACTACTGCAAATTTTAATCTTTTTTTTTTAAATGAAAGAATGCTACATATGCTGATGCAAGGCTGAGAGATCTTTACGATTCTTCGATCTTCTGGATAAAGCCTATACTGCACTGTCAAAGCACTAGGCACAGGGGAGTATTGGTGATTCGAAGTGTGGCTATCAAGATGAAAAGAGAGGAATTTTTAATTTAATTAAATGATAATTTAAAGTTTAAATAGCCACACACAGCATACAACTGGAATTTTGTTAGTAAACTGCCATATACCAGAAATTGGGGTTTTTCTAGACTAATCAGCTAACTTATGTTAAATTTTAAGCACATTTTGTGAAGAGAAGTGGTACACATTTTCACTCAAGTACATTACTACCAGGATTGCTAATTTACAACTCATATACCTCCCTTCCAATTTCTCTGGTTTTCTAGGAGTTCACCCCCAAATTCTTCAAGTGGGAGAGCAAATTTGGTGTGACCCCTCCCCCCCCACTTCTCCCACCTACTTCTCCGGTGGGTTACTTATTTGGCTAAAGAAAGGAGTGGCCAAGATTGAAACCAAATCCCAAATCTTTTTATTCAAAAGATTATGTTACACAAACATAATTTCCAACCATGCTGACAATGACCGGGAGATAAAGCCACAAGCAAAAGTCCCTTCTAATTAAAGGCAAAATGGAAGTCTAAAGAGTCAACCAAGCTCATGAATAAAACCTAAGCACTAATGTTGGAGAAAAAACACATTAAATTCTCTCAATTAAATGAGAAGACATGATGGTTAAGGATTTCACCATATAGTTACAGACCAATTAGATTTTATGGATATGAGGAATCTTTGAAGAGCCACTTCTATACTTTAAGTAATAATTACATTTTTTCAGTGCATATAAAAGGCTTGACTCAGATTAGATGTATATGGGAAGAAAACTGGTGTACATTCTGAGTCAACTGCTAGGCCAGTGCTTGCAATTTAAGAAAATATTCCTGATTTCTCTAGTTCTCTGTAGATAAAGCCATTTACTGTTTGGTTTTTTTTTTTCCCCCCTGAGGTAGACCTAAAAGACAGCAGTTGAAAGCCAACCTAAAGCAGGAATGTCTCTTGTCTCCTTTTCCCAGTCTTATCCTCAGAGGGGAAATTCCCCAAACAAGTCTTCAACTATGAGCTTTTTAGCTACCCATAATAACCTATAATTTCAAGCCTTTTAAGGTCATTCTGGGAGAGAGGTTTAAGATGAGAGAGTTCTTTTTCCTTTTGAAAAAAGAAACCTCTGGTTTTCCAAACATTTCATAAACCTCTGGAACTCTCTGGAGTGAGCCAGAAGTGGAAAAAGTAACTGGAACTTCTTGGGAAAAATTAGTAGTAGCTGTTGAAAAGAGCATTTATCAGTAATCCAGACAGCGAGGAAGTCTGGACATTGCTGAACAAGCAGTGTGGACAGAAATGATCAGTCTTGGGGCATTAATGATCAGGTAACTTGTTCTAGAAATGGTTGGTTACCATAACAAAGTACCACAAGCTGGGTGATTAAACAATGGAAATTTGTTTTTTCACAGTTCTAAAGACTAGAAGTGCAAAAGGAAGGTGTCTACAGGGTCATTATCTCTTTGGAGGTTTTAGGGGAGAGCTTATTCCATGTCTTTCTCTAGTTTTGGGTGCTATGGCAATCTTAGGTGTTCCTTGGCTTGAATATGCACATGCCAATCATTACTTCTGTTGTCGCATGGCATTCTTTCCCCCCCACTTTTAATTGAAGTACTATTGATTTACATCATTACTATTTTGGAAATATAGGATCTCCCCATTAAGGTGTAGCTTCCATAGCACACCCACCACCAAAGCATGTCAATTGTGCCCTCCCCCCACTTAGTTTTCACCCTTTTCCCCTGGATTCCTAAGTTCTACAGTCAGCTTTCAAGGGTTAGTTTTTAAATTAGACTTTATCTGACCTTTTGTTTGATTTCTCTATATTCCACATACAAATGACACTGTATTTTTCTTTTTACTTCTGACTTATTTCACTTACACAATCCCTTCCAACTCCATCCATGTTACCACAAATGGCATGAATTTATCTTTTTTGATCACTGAGTAGTATTCTTTTGTGTTTATATACTACAGCTTCATGGTCCACTTACCTGTTTGGGGGGCACTTAACTTGTTTCCATTCTTTCTTCTTCAACTTGTTCAGTCTAACTCAGATGTATTCCCACATGGTGACATCTAGTGGGTCTGGACAAAGAGGTTTGAATCCCCTTGGATGCTGGAATGTTCCCTGATTTGACTATCCCCTACTCTAAGGACTGCAAGCCTATGTATTTCTGAGGAATTTTCTGACACTGTAGAGCTATCGGCTTGGAATGAGACCCAAATCTGTTTATAGCTTTGTAAACCTGCTGGTTACAAAGTATATTTGACCATTTTTAAATAAAATTTCATAGAATCTAAGCTGCAACATGAGGAACAAATCATTTCTTCCACCATTAATACCTTTAAGTCTTAAAGGGAGCACAATCCCATCTTAAAGAAACTTCCTATCTTTGTGCATGATAATGTGCTTCACTTCATAAATGTAGATCTAAAAGGGAAAAAAAATAGAGAGATGTTTTACCTAGTTTCTTCATCAACTTTTATGTGGCTCCCCTGCTCCTCTCCCATTATCTGCTTTGTTTCAGCCCTTGAGAAAGATCTTTGTTTTATCCATAGTTGAGTTGATGGATTGTGTTTATCTATAGCTAGCTTCTGTTTACATAATTATAATCCTAGTGGAAAGCTTCTTGAGATGTTCAAGTGTGGTTTGTTTTAAATATTTATAATCAGGCAATATAGACAGCCAATATGAATGAGGGTGATATAATGTAAAAATTTTAACATCAGGTAATTTACATCAAGTGGAAATAACTGTTTTTAGTGAGTGTAATCTTTGAGTCAAATTTGAGCATTAATATCTTGTCATGTTACACTGGTCAACAAGTTTTTACAAAAGTCATATTACTGAAATAAAATTAGTTATTTCCTATCAGTTTGTATGTGCTCACCACAAATGACAGTCAAATTCTAATTTTGGCTTTAGTTTTTTTTTTTTTTTTTTTGTAATCTGCAATAAGTGGATGTTTACATCATGAAATGCATGCCAATAGTAATAGGCCTACAGTTAATACCTGCAAAAAATCAAGTCATAGACTACTTAGATTTCTTCGCTTGCCTCTTGTACAGTTATTCAGGGCAGTGTCCAGCAGTAGTCAGCCGGCATTATAGTGGACCATTTTCCCTGGTATCTTTGTTTCATTGATGTGATATCTTGATGAAAATGTTCACCATGTTTATCACAAACCATACCACAGTTTTCAGGGAAGAAATTCATATGGGAATGAAGGAAGTGGATCTTTAGAGACATATTGCAGCCAAGTTTCTGATACTGCATCAGCATGTCTTCTACTAGTTCCTTGTAATTTTCTGCCCTAACATTCCCAAGAAAGTTTGTAGACACTAGGCAAAAAGCATCCCATGCTTGTTTCCCATCACCCTGCAGCAAGTTGTTGAACTGGTCATCTCAATGCAGATGGAATGTCTGGGTAGACTATTCTTGACTTCTTTTGCTTCATTATTCCACTAGAAAGAGGAGGAACCAAGCAGAAGTAACAGTCTTTTATGTGGTTGCTTGGCTCTCTCCACACCATGGGGACTGCAAATGGCGTTGATGGTCTTTTGCCATTGAACCACTGTGAAAGCTATGTTGTAGCACAGCATAGATGCGGGGCCCAAGGCTTGTCTTGGTCACAACCTTGCATCCAAAGTAAAGATGATAAGCCCTTCTTCACTTGAGAAGTGATTCTTTTCTTCTGGTTGGCAAATGTCACTTCCCCACAAATAGAGCAGAAATTGTCCATGCTATTAACACACTTCCAAGGCATTATTGTTCTGTATTGTGCCTAAATGGATAAAATAATAATAGTTCTATGGAAAAGTAGCTTAAACTGTCTCGCATAAAGTCTGAAATATTTTCAATGCTCAACCTTTCTGACAGGGCTTCATATAGTGCACTGCTGATGTCAGCTTACTTCAGCAGCCTCCTAGCAGTAGTATTGCATTGCATCAGAAAATGATGTAATCAGCTCTGGATGATGTGTGCATGATGGTATTATGCAGTGCGATGCAATATTATATCATTCTAGGCTGATTTAGGATGCTGTTGCAGTCCTACTGGATAAATTTACATGGTGGAACATATAAAATGAATTATATGAAATATCTTCAAAACGAGAGCTAATAAAATATTTTCAGGGTTATATTCATGTTCAGCACACTAAGATACTACAGATTAGGACCTTTATAAGTCAGTAATGATCTCACTGTTGACCAGTGTTTTTGTAAAGTGTTCTCAATAAAGTAATATTCTAAGATGTTCTTCAAAAAAAAGCTATTTTTATTTTCTTTCTAAAAACTTAGTGAAATAAAAATTGTATAAGCCAACCTGAAAAACCTTTCCAGTTTTTTAATATGCTAGATCCATAAAAACACATGGGCAGAGTTTGCATTAGATCACATTATCTTATTCCCTGTGTGCTGAATTGAATGCATTGAGTTCTGTCTTAATTTCTCAACTCTTTCCCATTCATAGTTAGTTTGAATACTTTCATTTTTTTTTACAAATATGTAAGTTTCATTACATGAGAACTTTCTTAGAACATGCATTATAAATTACAGATTATTATTCCCTTGCCTACTCTTGAGTTTTCACGTAAGACCTGTTGTTGAGTCTATGTCATTCCTAAATATGGTCCAGTTCTTAAGCCAAGAGTGATGTGACATGTAAGATTTTTTTGGTGAGTGTTGAATTAGATTGTGTCCGGAATAGTACTAGCTGTGTTAGATCTCCTGAGCAGGGGGCCCTGGGATTTGAAAAATGCTTATTATTCTTTTCTCAGGGCCTTCATTTCTGTTTTCTGAATCTCCAAGAGGTGGCAGGGACCTAGCTGTCAGTGCATCCACCTCTCAGGACCAAGATGCCACTAACTTTCTTGTTGCTGCTGGCCATTGGCAATGCATTGTTGCTGTGCTTCACCAGCTAGTTTGGAATTCCTGTTCCCATTGCTTCTGGGAAACATGCTTATGTTTGACTTGCCATGGGCTGATGGGTTGACTTCTCTTTGTGCTCCTTAACTTTCCCAAGCCAGTGCCACCCTCCTGCTCGCCAGGGTTTCCTTATGTGGGACTGTCTTTGGTTCTGCTCCTGTGGGGGAAGAGTCTGTGGTCTTGCCACTGCAGAATTCGTGCAAGGAAATGGAGAAGATAACCTGATTGCAAGGGTAGGTCTGGGAGATTTGCTATAAAATTGCATTTGTCAACAGACATACCATTTTTTTCAGATTGAACATGAATTTGAGATGGTTTGGGAAGGTGAATAAGGAGTTAAGTCCTCCCAAAGTGCCCTTTTGTGCTGCTACTGAGCCTATACATTTATTTCTTGTTTTCTAGGAAATCTGTTTTTTATTTTTCATCTCAAGACCTTAATAAATAGTAGAAAAAATAAAGTGTTTATTTCTTTCGTAAAAACAATCATAATCATAACGACACCAGACAAGAGAGTAGATCTGGGAATCCCTCAACAGTAGATGCCACCCCCCAACAATGCCGGCAGATGAGCTGGGAGAGTACCAGCCTTGTCTACTGCCCTGCCTGCTGGGAACTGGGGAGGTGGATTGAGGGGCCTTGTTCCCAAGTCCAGGAAAGGGCTCTCGGACCCTCTCGTCAAAATTGAAAACAGGAGTCCACGGACACCAATGAGCACAGGCAAGGAGTCAGAGTTTATTGATAATCAAAAGAGCAAGCAAAGAGGATTCTGGGAAGACCTCTCCTGGCAAGAGAGACTCCCTGAGGTGCAAGGGGTAGGAGTTTATGGCTTTGGGGCTGGGGTTTGAGAACAAAAAAATTAAACTTTATTGACTAAGAAAACAAGGAGAGTGGACGTGGCTAAAGTGCATTTATTGTTACTAGCTGTGAGCACAATCAGCTGCAGCTCAGTGGTCGTGCAGGGCTTGTGGCCTCCTTCTCCAAGGCAAGTATCGCATGGTGGCTGTGTGCCCACAGTTCCAGTTTGAACCTATAATGGTTGCAATGTCTATAGCTCTCTTCTTCAACAGGCTAACTTGATAAGCTGTAAAGAGAAGGCTCAGGAATGCACAGGCTGGGGAAAATTAGTAATAAAAGCAATGGGCCAAGAAAATTTATGGCAGCGGGTATCGGGGTCTAGAGTCATCACGTTTATATAATCTCTTGTTTACCAGCTTGTGGAGAACAGCAAAGTGCTGCCCTTGAGTCCTGTCCTGACTAGTCCTTGTCCTGGGACTCTTCTGTCTCTTTAACACTTGATCAGTGGCTGAAAATCTTAATTCAAAGAAACAGGTAATTTTTGTTACTTTAAACAGTTGTTTTAAACAGGGTGATTGTGGTATTTTTGGTAATTTGCAAATACTTAGATAAAGATATGTCTGGCTTCTCTAACTTGATGTATGAAGTCATGCAAATAACAGGAATAGAAGGTTTACTTATAGCTCATTCTGCCCCTGAAGTCCCAAATGTGATTTTTGCATACAGAAAACTTTCTCTTAAGAATGAATATTTGCTTTGTGTTTGAATTTCTCCATAAAAACAAGTTCCCTATCAGTGAAACCTTTTCACAAAATCCTGTTCAAGCCATTAATTCTTTCACTTTTCTTGACTGCTTTCTATTTGGCCCTTCATTGCCTCCCTCCCTCCCTCTCTTCCTTCCTTACTATATTATCTTCTATAAAATCCACATTCTGTATGGCTGGCTACCTCAAGCTGCTTGCTGAGAAAATAGAGTATAGGGTGTGGGTCACTCTAGTTCTGTGGCCTTAAAAGGGGTTGAGGCTAAGTACCTAAATCTCAGACTATTTGTGAGATGGACAAGTGAAGTACTTAACCCAGAAATAGAATCAGGAGACACAGTTTTACTAGGGGAAAAATATTCAAATCTTAAATTGAGATAATCTCAGGCAAGAGTTTCAGTAGAAGTCAGAATATCAGGCTAATAGTAAGAACTGTTACTGAATGAACATTCTCCATTTGTTTTAAAAATTTGAAAATACTTATATTTAAGGGAGTCATGGACTATCATCAAGTCCCTCAGATTGAACCAGTTTCCTTAACAGGTTTGAGGTCACAGGTGGTATATAAATGATTTGAGTGTCAAATATAGACAGAAAACAGGACCAAAGATGGCAGATGGCAACCTCTGTAAACATAACTTGATATTGATTTTGAGTAATTGACTTTAGATTGGTTTTGAGTAATAGGATAAAGGAGTCTAGATTTGGTTTCTCCTTACTTTAAAGTGACAGCATGTCTTCCCAGATTATATTCTTTTTTTTTTTTATTATATATACAAGCTGGGGTACAGGCCAGAGGTGTGGGGCGGCGAGAGGGTTCACCAGAGACAGAGTGGGGAGCAGAACAGGCAGATCAGAAATACACTGCTGTGGGGAGCAGCGGGCGAGGCAGGAGAGGTCTGCCTCACCATGTGGGAATCTCCCTGGCTGGGCGTAGAACTCGCATCGCAAGCTGCCAACAGCTCCACAGCACAGCGCTCAACCACTGCGCCACTAGGGAGGCCCAGCCAGATTAAATTCTTAAGTAACTTTAAAACCAAGAAAATCTTTAAACTAGAAAACAAAAATCTATTTTTCATATGCTGTGAATTATAGCTGGGAAAGCTTTTTATTGTTAAGTTTCCCCATTTTTTACAAGTAAAAATAATCTGTTTTCTTTTTATGCCAAGTACATATTATACAAATTAAAAACATTTTTCTTCTATTTTATAATATATTAATAATTACAAAGTATCTTGAAGAAAATCAGTCAGCGTTATTCCTGTAGCCCCAGTTCTAAGATGAAGACAATGTGGTGTAGAGCTATGACAGATGAGTAGTCAAGAGTGAAATTTGCTTTGTTTTTGCAGTGGGATTGTTTATTGTCATAGTATAATTTGTTCTGCATTGATGGATATAAAGTTATCATTAGGAAAACAACAACAGCAACAAAAATCCACAGAGATTGATGAGGTATCAGTAGGAATGTGTGTGTGTGTGTGTGTGTGTGTGTGTGTGTGTGTGTGTATGAGTGATCTCACGCATGCATATGTGCTTATATGTTTATGGACACTGGATGATAAAAGTTTTTCCTTTCTTTGTGTCATGCATTCCCTTTTCTCATAACTAATCTTTTCTATTTAGAATAGTGAATGGGCAAGGAGGCACAGTCAAGTTTAGAGCTGGTTTTATTCACTTCTGGTTGGGTGAGGAGGACAAGGAGAACAATGTTTTGTTTTTATTTATTAATCAGGAAGGGATTGAAGCTGATTACTCTGCAGACTGAAATGCCATGAACAAAAGTGACATTAAAACTTTTGGGGCCTCCCTGGTGGTGTAATGGTTATGTGCTGCGCTGTGGAGCTGTCGACAGCAGCGATAGCGCAAGTTTGACACTGGGGGGAGATTCCCACGTGGCACAGTGGACCTCTCCTGCCTCGCCGACTGCTCCCCTCAGCAGTGCATTTCTGTAGATCTGCCTGTTCTGCTCCCCACTCTGTCTCTGGTGAACCCTCTCACCGCCCCCACACCTCTGGCCTGTACCCTAACTTGTATGCAGAAATGAATAAATATTAAAAACAAACAAACACACAAACAAACAAACAAAAACTTTCGTCCAGGAAACAGGCATGAGAGAGGGCAGGGGGAGTGAGTTTAAGAAACACTCACCTTTTTGCACACACATTACTGCTGAGTGTGTACATGGCACACAGAGCTAATGATGGATATGAGTATATGGTACATAAGATAGACTACATTATTATTCAGTATAATCTCATGTCCTTTCATGAGACCTGAATCCCTGCCCCTCTAACTACATATCATGTATACAGTCACTTTTTATGTGTATATTTTGTAGTTATTTTCACTAAAATATAGTTTGGTTGGTAGAGTGGAGGATTTTACATTATTAAAGGGATTCAGGAACTAATGATAAGAAAAGGTTGTTTAAGGTTCGACAAGTTAGAGTAGGTGCGATTTTCCCTTGAAATAACAGAAAAGAGCCAATTTGTCTGTTTTGTGTATAATTGAGGTTTTCTGATTTTACTGTAGACAAACTTTAGCTAGAAGTCAAGTGTGATTTGCTGCAAAGAGTGTGGGATTTGGAACACAAAGATTCTTCAACATGGGTTTCCCCAGAAATAGAATCTGACTTGGAGATTGGTGTGTAAGAAGTTTACTAGAAAGTACTCTTGAGATCAATACCTATGGAAGGGAAGGAAAGAAAGCAAGAGAAAGGAAGAAATTGAGCTTTGTTGCAGCCTCAGTACAGACCTCAACTAATACTGAGGGAAATTCTGATGATACAATAACCTTTAAAGTGTCCTGAGAATAGTAAAGGCCCAAGGGCCATCAGTTAGTCCTTGGACGTGGGTCACCTAGGGTGTGAAAGTACTTCAACTTCTATTATCCTATTATTTGTTGAGTAAGTTAGGAAGCCTTAAATTACCATGAACTATAAAGAAATACTGTATCAAATGAGACACTAGAAAAAAGACAAGAGTCCTTCAATGTCATTTTTCTTATGCTAGATAGACTATAAGGCAGAGCTATGCACAGTTCTGTGAGGGCTCATAGACTATAACCTAGTTCACATGAACATTACCTGCACGAATAAAACTCCCTAGATTTATGCAGTGAACTATGCAGCCACATATTGTACCCTAGTATGAGGTGGAAATAGAAATGAATGTGACATTATAATTCCAAAAGAACCATCCACTCCTGTTTGTCAGCGTCTGACTAATGATTCAAGGGCTATCGAACTGGCTTTTTCCTTCTTTACCTAACAGCACTTATTTATCTAATTGTTTTTATCTTACTGTTTTATCTGTATCTGTTTTTGTGGCCAATCTTAAAATATCTTGTGCCTGAGAGTCACAAGGCAAAGTAATCTGCTTCCTTTAGGAGACTGAAATTCTCTAACTTTTTAAATTCTATCCACAAATCTGTGACATTTATTGAAACAGCTGAGTACATAAACCTGGTTTATATAAGTCTTAGAGTCATTTAGAGGAATTCAATAGATTGGCTATGAAAGTTATCAAAATGAAAAAAAATGTGAATTTATCAATCAAAAGCATTTGGAGCTTTGCTGAAAACTGGTTAGACAAGATGCAGGAGTAACTAATGAGATAGGGCTCATGATTAGAGTGGAAAACAGTGTTATGGGAGGCACGTGACATTACAAAACCATCTGTAAAGCTGTGCAGACTGTCTGTTTGCACTGCACCGGGCGGGGTGCTCACCATGAGCTGCTTCCCATATTTATTTTTTAAATATTAAATCTTTTTTATTTTAAGATTTATTAATTATGCATACAAGCTGGGGTGCAGGCCAGAGGTGTGGGATGGTGAGAGGGTTCACCAGAAACAGAGTGGGGAGCAGAACAGGCAGATTGACCGAAATACACTGCTGAGGGAAGCAGCGGGCAAGGCAGGGGAGGTCTGCCACACCATGTGGGAATCTCCCTGACCAGGCATAAAACTCGTGCCGCAGCTGCCCACAGCTCCACAGCGCTGCGCTTAACCTGTTGCATCACCAGGGAGGTCCCAGCTTCCCATCTTGCTGGAATGTCTGTGCTCACAGCTCCAGACTCAAAGGTGGACTGCAGAGCATAGGATTTGGGCTTTGGACCCAGCAATGTCCGGTTGCCATTTGACCAGAGTCTTATGTAGTGGCTTGGCAGGAAGCACTGTCCAGTTCAAGGAAGCAGCAAATTAATTAAGGGTATAGCATAAGAAAGAATACTGAGAGTGAGATAAGGTCTGAGCAGCTTTGGAGAAAGAGGTATTAGTGGGTCTGGGTTCCAAACACAAATATCTTCGGTTGCAATGAACTGAGGGCCCTTCTGTCTGTCACAAGTGGCCTGATGTTAGCACTTCACCATACAGGTCACAAACACAGGGGTCCAGTTTTAAGAGTGAAGAAATCTCTCTATTGAGGTTGATTTTATCACCTTTAGCAGGAACGACCACAATACCTGCCTTCTGTTAAAGCATTAATCAGCCAAAACCAATAGACAGTAAGAAATGACCCTGGAGAAAGAAAGGACCAGATTGGACGAAGTTTGGGGATGAAGTTCTTTCTTTCTCTAAGCTTCTCCTTTCTTTCGGGAGGTTTCTCCCTTCATCCAAATAGAAACAAGGCCCTAATGTAAACAAACGCCAACTAGTTAATGCAGAAATGAGTTGTTGAGGTTACTTGAAAACCATGACCTGGATTTTAGATACACGAGCACTTTAAAATCCTGAACAATTGCATGAACAAGTTTATTTTAAAGTTGAACAGACAGGTTGACACCAAAAAATTTTGAACCATTAGGCAAGGGAGCTCCTGAAATTTGTAGCTGCATCCATTTTAAGAATATGAGGGTGTGCCTGCTGCATTTTTGGCAGATGTGGCTTTGTGGCTAGGTGAAAGTATTCAGACTAACCATGAATGGGAAAGAGTTGAGAATTTAGGACAGAGCACAGTGCGTTCAATTCAGCACACAGGGAATAAGATAATGTGATCTAATGCCAACTCTGTCCATGTGCTTTTATGGATCTAGCATATTAACAAACTGGAAAAGTTATCTCTTCTGTTTGTATAAGCATGCCACTGATATTCCTCATCCTGAGATACATTCCAACCATTTATGTTCTTGCTTCCTGGAAAACAAAATCTCAGACTGCCTGGAAGGTTTTGCTACTTTGTGACATTACTGCCAGCATTTCATTAGAACCATATTTGGTTGAATACTCTTGGAAGAATTTTATATACCCAAAAAATGGGCACTGAACTAAATCTTAATAAGTTGATATATCTTGACAAATAATAATTAACATGAAAGAGAACCCAAGTGCTTCGAAGGTAATATTGTTTGCTGACTCAGTATTTACCTGTAACACTAAAAATAATCATGTTGTAAAAAAGTGATTGAGTGAATGTTTAGTTTATATGGTGCCACATCGACATAATTTAAAGGCTCAAGAAAAAACATCCCCAAACAGCATGAAATCTGATTCCTCATGCTGTCATAGAGCCAAACACTGGTGGTGCATGGTTTGGCTTCAGCAAGACCACTGTATATACATCCCATTCATTGTCTAACAGTGCCAAGAGTTCATCTTCCTAAGCTGGTTTCAGGACTGTTTGTTAGCTTCTGAGAACCCTTAAAACTGAAGTGTCACCAAACCAAAATAGGGGAAACATTCATTAGAATTATTTAATTGGTAAAGACATCTATGACATCATGAGGCTTATAGTAGTATACAGTCTTATCAATGGTTGGTGAAGAGGTAATATCTCAGGTATGTGAAAGATAAAGCTCTGAATGTGACTCAACTGAAGTAGCAATGTGACCATGCTGAGCACAGCTCTGCATGAAATAAAGAAAAAAGCCAAAATCTGAATTTATTTAAGTATCTTTGACTATAAGAACATTCAAGTTTTCTTAATCCTGACTAGTTGCAGGGAGAATTAGTGTAGCTCTCGACTGTTTTGTCAAGTTACTGCCTTAACCAAGGCAGTTAAGAAAAAAAAATGCCAAAGCACGTGATCAGACTTGCTGATATATTCCGATTTAATTGAATTCAGCATCTTCAATTTATATAGAGTATTATGAGTTCTTTAATAGAAGAGTATGCACAACATAATAAAAGCCATATACGACAAACCCACGGCCAACATTATCCTCAATGGTGAGAAGCTGAAGGCCTTTCCACTAAGATCAGGAACAAGGCAAAGATGTCCACTCTCACCATTGTTTTTCACTATAATACTGGAAGTCCTTGCCAGAGCAATAAGACAAGAGAAAGATATTCAAGGAATCCAAATAGGAAAAGAAGAAGTTAAACTGTCTTTGTTTGCAGACGATATGATAATATATATACAAAATCCTAAAAACTCCATAGAAAAACTACTCAAAATTATAGACCAGTTCAGTAAAGTAGCAGGATACAAAATCAACACACAAAAATCAGTAGCCTTCCTATATGCAAACACCCAATCTGAAGAAGAAGAAATTAAGAAATCCAACCCCTTCAAAATCAAAACCAAAAAAATCAAATATCTGGGACTAAATATAACAAAAGACATAAAAGACTTATACAAAGAAAACTACAAAACACTGTTGAAAGAAATACAAGAAGACACAAGGAAATGGAAAGACATCCCCTGCTCATGGATTGGAAGGATTAACATTATCAAAATGGCAATCCTCCCAAAAGCAATTTACAGATTCAATGCTATTCCAATAAAAAGCTCAATGACATTCTTCAAAGAAACAAATCAAATACTGATGAAATTCATATGGAACCACCAAAAAAAAAAAAAAAAAACCCACATAGCTAAAGCCCTCCTGACAAAAAAGAAAGAAAACAGGAATTTCACTCCCTGATTTCAAACTATACTACAAAGCCGTAATAACTAAAAAATCATGGTACTGGAACAAAAACAGACACAAAGACCAATGGAACTGAATAGGATACCCAGAATTAAAGCCACATATCTATGAACAACTAATCTTTGACAAAGAAGCAAAGAAAATGCAGTGGAACAAGGACAGTCTATTCAATAAATGGTGCTGGGAAAACTGGACAGCCACATGCAAAAAAATGAAGCTAGACTACTGCCTCACAGCCTGCACAAAAACCAACTCAAAATGGATAAAAGATCTAGATGTAAGATTTGAAACCATAAAATTTATAGAAGAAAATATAGGCAAAACTCTACATGACATACATCTCAGCAGAATCTTTAACAACAAAGCAAAGGAAGTGAAGGACAAGATAAACAGATGGGATTACATCAAAATAAAAAGCTTCTGTACAGCAAAAGAGACATTAACCAAAACAAACAGACATCCTACCAACTGGGAAAAGATCTTTGCACACAATACATCTGATAAAGGACTGATAACAAAAATTTACAAGGAACTCACACAACTCAACAACAAAGCCAATAACCCAGTTAAAAAATGGGCAGAAGAGCTCAAAAGGCACTTCTCCAAGGAAGAAAAGCAAATGGCCAACAGATACATGAAAAAATGTTCAACATCACTTATAATCAAGGAAATGCAAATCAAAACCACAATGAGATACCACCTCACACCTGTGAGGATGGCACACATTAAAAATATAGGTAACAACAAATGCTGGAAAGGATGTGGAGAAAAATGAACTGCTGGTGGGAATGTGAACTGGTCCAACCACTATGGAAAGCTGTATGGTGATTGCTCAAACTGCTCAACATGGAGCTTCCATACAACCCAGCAATCCCACTTTTGGGAATCTACCCAAAGGACACAAAAACACTAATCCAAAAGGATACATGCACCCGTCTGTTCATTGCAGCACTGTTCACAATAGCAAAGGTATGGAAGCAACCCAGATGTCCAAAAATGGATGACTGGATCAAGAAGATGTGGTACATATACACAATGGAATACTATTCAGCATTCAAAGAAGATAGACACATGCAATTTGCAGCAACATGGATGGAATTAGAGGGGATCATACTCAGCGAAACAAGCCAGAAAGAAAGAGAAAAATATCGAATGGTTTCACTTATAATAGGACTATAGGGAAACCAAATAGGAGAGAGACACTTGGGGGGGTAGGGGTAGGGGGAGGATAAGGGCACAAAATGGAGTAGAAAAGGACACAAGGGACTACGGAGATGGATCCCGGGTGAATTGGTGGTGGGTTACCCAGGGGAATACAAAATGTAAAATATATAAATAACAATAAAAATATATATTTAAAAAAATAGAGGAGTATGCAATTTATGCAAATTAAATATGCTTCATGCAGTTTTATTTACAATATGAACTTGTCCAGAAGCCCCTCTTTCATGGACAATTTTACGTAAATATTGCTTTGTGTTAACTTAAACTTTCATATAGTTCAAAGTTATAAAGTCTATATTAATATTTAAAACTGTTGAAAATAAGAATATCACAAAATAAAGTCCAGATTCACTTAAATAATTTTTGGCATTTTTATAAGAGAAATGGGTATCATAAACTTGTGTCACTAGCATATTTGTTAACAGGCACTACCACTCAGAGATATCCATAATTAATCTATGCTTTGGCTTTTCCCCCAAAATTCAATCTAGTTTTCTCTGAAGACTATTATGCTGCATTTTAATGTGTGAAAAGCTAAACATGAATTGTTAGGGTGACATTTTCTTACTGTGGTGTTTGAGACAATTCGAAACAGGCAAGATTTTGCATCTGTACCCGACAGTGTACCAGACACCCCACAATGATCAGGTGGTATCCTCTCCACACTCATTCTACCTGGACATCCTTGGGTTTCCCTTCCTGTTCTTTCTCTCCCTACTCTCCCCTTCTCATTCTTGCCCTTCCTTCTCTTTTAGTGATTCTTATCTCCCTCCTTTTCTTCCCCTCCTTTTACTACTCCATATATGCAAGTGTATATGTACATATATTTCTCCTGAAAAATAAAAATATATACTTATGTCAAAAATTATATATATATATATATATATATATATATATATATATATATGGAGAAGAAATGAATATAGAAATTTTATAGGAGCAATATTTGGCAGATTGAAAATGAGAATATAAAATGAATAGACATCCTAGTGCCACCAACAAGAGGTCACCATTTAAAAACTCTAATGAATGGGGCCTCCCTGGTGGCGCAGTGGTTAAGTGCTGCGCTGTAGAGCTGTGGCAGTGGCGATGCGAGTTCCACACCCTGCCGGGGAGATTCCCACATGGTGTGGCCGACCTCTCCTGCCTCACCCGCTGTTCCCCTCAGCAGTGTATTTAGGTCAATCTGCCTGTTCTGCTCCCCATTCTGTCTCTGGTGAACCCTCTCGCTGTCCCACGCCTCTGGCCTGTACCCCAGCTTGTATGCATAAATAAATCTTTAAAGAAATAAAAAATAAAAAAAACTCTAGTGAATGCCCTTTTAGATTTTATCTATATTATACCATATATATTATATCTCTACTTATAGGTAAATATAGTTATGTATCATTATTACACAAATACACTATTTTGCATGTTGTGTGCCTATATTTACATATATATGCATACGTGTATGTATTTGTGTGATTTCTCTTTTCTAGTGAGCCATCTCCATTTTGCTATTAAATTTTCCCTCATATGATTCCCAAGCCTTATTTAAATGTCTCTAGTTGACTCCACAATGACCTTTGCAGCTGGTTTGTGCAACACAATACCTAATTCATAGCCACAGTTTGCATCTGGTAGTTATGCCCCTTTAAGCCTCTTCTCATCTAGCACAGTCCCTTTTTATCAAGACACTGACTTGTTGAGAAAGCAGGACCAGCTGTCCTGCAGTCCAGGTCTCCTCCTCTTGACTCCATTGGCTAACACATTTTTCATGGATTACTCTATGATGGGGCCAGGCTTGTCTCTGCATTGACAATATTTTATTTTTCTATTCACAGGTTGAGAGTAAGTAACTATTAATAGGAAACCTCTTCTTTCTCTCTGTAAGCATTTAAAATACTTTCTTAACCTATAGATCATGCCTAAATGTGTATCTTTTTTCATAAAAAACAATAATCTCATTGTGCAGATTTAGATCATTTTTCAGTTTGGGGATATTGCTTTTCATCATACCAAACATTCATTACTTGCTTGCTAGATATTCTATAACTCTTTCAACTTTCCCAAAATACTACTTCTTTCATTTCTGTGCTTTATGATTTCTTAAAGTAGGTACTGATATTGTCATCAGTGACCAAACTCTCTTTTATTATCTACTGATTTATCTTTTTGAAAATGAATTTTAATCTTCAGAAGAACTTTTCTATTTTTTTGATACTGTATTTGTATCTCCTTAATCATCCAAAATTAATTTTTATTCATATAATCTCTCACATTCAACAATTATACCTAGTAATAAATATTGAAAATATTTCAAAATCTTGAGATTTTTAGTCTGTTCCTTTTCTTTTAGGCTCTACGGACTTCATGGATGGGCAGTTCTTTTTCTCTGCTGGCACAATGGAGCTCATGTCAGTTGTTGAAATACTGGTGGACCCTGCCATGATGACCTGGCCCATTAGCCTGTGGGCTACAGGCAGGATATCAGCACTCTCTAGAAGACAAAACATATAAAGACTCACAGTCCAAGAATCCTACACATAGCCAAGATCTATACATATATCAGGGTGAAAAGCATGAACTGAGGGATAGGCAAGAAGAGATTGATTGCCACCCACCTCCCTCATATTGGGAAAACAAATGAAAAAAGGCTGTAAGTAAACAACAAAATAAACCAAACAGGGACCTCAAGTTGGACCAAGATGAAGAAAAACAATCCTGGTGGTGAAGCAGTGTGGTACAGGAATTACACACAGAAGTTCTAAGTGGCACAATTGGATTTAGTTCTTGATTATCTCACTTATTTGCTGTGTTACTTTAGGCTAATATTTAACATTTCTTTGTCTGTTTCTTTTTCTGTAATATAAAGAATGGGAATAATGGTAGAGCTTATTTATCCCACACCCACAGTATGGTTGCAAAGAATAACTGAGTTGATAAATATAAGACATTTAGAAGAAAATATGGCACACTCTATATATCTCTATTATATATTCTATAAATGTATCTCATTGTTATTCTACATATAAATTTAAGAATACACGGCATAAGAATACATGAGTTGAATAAAGACTCTTGAAAAGGAAGAAGCATTCCACTGGAGAAATTTTGATAGGGCAAGAACTGAACTATCTCAGCAAACTATTGCTATGTGGGCACAAGAAAGGCAAGAAAAACATGCCCCCCCCCACAATGGGGGATTATGTAAAAAGGAAATAATGGAGGGAACATAAAAGTATTTTAAAGCTCTTTTTACACTGTTGAGGTGGCGTAAACAGGAATGTAGCTAGTATCTTGTTTTTAAAGCAATCATAGTGACATATGTGTCTGATTAAGAGAGCTGGAGAGATGATATCCATTACAGGAATGGAAAAATACATCAGAGCCTTTAAGTTAACATGGTGGAAATAAGAATAAACAGCCATTTAATCAAACCAATAAAACTAAGGGGAAGAAAAATAGGGAAACAACAATGTAAATAAACAATGGAATAAGATGGAAGGAATAAAATCATTTCTGAAAACATTGGATTTTGTGTTAAATGTGAGTAGACTGAATGAACTTATTAAAGTCAGAAACTGCTATTTTTAGTTAAAAGACAAAATTCAAATGTTAGTAAACAAAGAAGTGCATATTAAGATGCAAAGTTAGTTTAATTACCTTCTTTCCTTCCTTCTTCCCTCCCAGCCTCCTTCCTTTCTTTCCTTCCTTCCTTTCTTCATTCCTCCCTACAACAAAGGAGTTGGACAACATAAAGAAATGTAAACCAGAAGAATATAGGTAATAATTTTGATATCACACATAGTGAAATTCAAATTTAAAAGCACTTAGAATAAGTGGACACATTGTATAATGATATATATCTAAGATATATCTTGATAAATATTTAATAATCATAAAATGAGACATGACAAACAAAACAGAGACAAATCCACGAAGTTAAGCCTGTTAGAAATGGAAGGAAAATCTCATACAACTGTAATGATAATGGGAGATAAACCTGTATTCTGTAATATACTTATTTTTATTTCATTCAGTTCTGCCAATAACCCACTACCTTGCATCAGTAAAGAAAAATTTAACTTCTTTGGCATGGGGGAGGAAGCCATCCTGAAATGTCTGTATCTCCCTAAAATGTCAGGTAGCAGTGCTGATTAATATAGGTTGGAGTGCTGATGTGCCTCACTTTGGGTTTCTTCGATGCCACATCAATGTGACTGGCAAACCACAGGGTAGCCAAAGCCAGTGAGCTGACTCGTGAAATACAAGTGGTGAAAGTTGCTCTCTTCCCTTCTTCACAAAATGGGTATAATTTTGCTTTGATCAAAATAAAATTGCAACCTCAGTTCCACTGAGTCACATATGTGTGAATGAACCATTCATTCAACATGGATCACTAAGAATCTTTCAAAAATTTTAAGTAGCTTCTTGATAGTCTTTAGTTAAAATCTCTATATTACTTCAGAACTTTAAGTTACACTCTTGACAACAAAAAACATAATTGTTGCTAAACAACTCTCTCAATTTAATGAAACAAAATCAATGCTCTATTATTTTTTTCCACAAAGAAATCCCATCAATATGATGATTTAATTCAATAGTTTATTATTACCTAAAATGTATGGCTTAAATTTCTAAGCAGCAATCTACAAATACAATAAATAGGTTGGAATCTCAAAGTCATGTTTTATATACAATAACTAAGGAAACTTGAAATGTTGGTGCAACAGAAGAGAACATTCAGAATAGACTGAATAATCATCTCTAAGTATCTGTGTAATGACTACCAAATGAAAGTGCAAACTTGCCCCCTTGATTCAGAGGGAAGTAGTAATACTATTGAATGGAAGTTATAAAGGTAGGGGCTGACTTATTGCTCTTGTTCACATATATATGCTGGCCTCCTTTTTGATTCCATAGCAAACTATCCTGCATGAATGATTAATCCTCAAAAAGCTGTGATTTTCCTCTTTTTTCCCTCTAGATGTTTTCGATATTGTTGTGAATTTGATTTTTTTTCTTTATTTGTTATCATTGGCTTACAACACTGTACATGATTTAGGGGAATAGGTTCACACCTCCTCAGATGTATGTTACCACACCCCTACCATCAAAGCATCCATATTTCTTTACACTAGGCCATTAGGCCTGCTCCTCTCTTTGTTCCCACACCTACCCTCCCTCCCCTTCCAGTAGCCTCAATTCTGCAGTCATAATTCTAGGGTTTGTTTCGGTTTAGTTTTGCCTGTTTTTTTCTCTATATTCCACATATATGTGGCACCATCTGGTATTTGTTTTTCTCCTTCTGATTTACTTCACTTAGTATAAAACCCTCCCATTCCATCCATGTTGTTTCAAATGGCAAGAGTTCTTTTTTTAATAGCCAAGTAGTACTCAACTGTGTATGTGAACCACGTCTGTATGCACTGCTTTGTCAGTGGGCATTTAGGTTATTCGCATAATTTGGTTAGTGTAAATAGTGCTGCAATGAACATATGAGTGCATATATCCCTTTGAATTAGTGATTTTATATTCTTTAGGTAGATAACTAAGACTGGAATTAATGGATCATATGGTAGATCTATTTTTAATATTTTGAGGAACCTCCATATTATCTTCCATAGAGCCTGGACCAGTTTACATTCCTACCAACAGTGTATAAATGTTCCAAAAAGCTGTAATTTCTAAGATTAGTGGATTGGGACACCATAGTACTTTATTTTTGTAATAATGCATTAAATGCCAGGACATGGAGGAGGATGGAGCCTTTCCTATTTCTTTTATTTTCTGGTCTCTATTTTTTATAACTCTTTGAAATTATAAATTGGAATCTTACCCTGGAAGTTTTGGTAGTAGCTTCATTAATGATGCCAAATGATGGTATACTAAAAAAAAAAATGAGAAAAATCTCAGGAATAATCTAGTCAAACTCTAATTTTAAGGATAATGGAAAGGAGAGCTAGAGACTTATTCGCTGGATAGAGGACATTGTCATTAGTGGCCAGAATGTTAGATGTCAGCTCAAAATGCTACAACATTGTGAAGAAATCATGACTAGAAATATATCTTACTATCTGATTAATAATAGCTTTTTCATCATAACCTAATGATCCTTAAATAAATAGTACAACTGACATAAAATCTTTTACCTGCTTGAAAAAAGTCTAATATTTAAATAAAAATAAAAAGATAGGCAAGGTAGTACTACTAAAAATTATATTTATTCTTACATATATGCCTAAAGTAAACTGTATTTATATTACAAAAAGTGACATAAACTATAAGTTTAATTATAATTTCAAATTTGGGTACTTAATCACACAGTTTCTAGTATTTGAAAGATGGTAGATAATATTTTTTTTCTCAAGATTTTCTTATAGCTATTGAGAGTAAGGAGGAATATTTACCAACTATCTTTTCTTTTTGGGAGATAATAAATATTTTTCTTTTAATAAAAGAATGGTGAGACTCCTGGAACACCTGAATTGGGAGGACATGCAATGATTTCTAATCTTACTTCCTACCAAAAAATAAGAATGCCTCTGCAGTGTCTCTGAAAAGCAGTCCTGTGGTCTCTGTTTGTGTATTTTCAGTAATAAGAAACACTATTTGTGAAACAGCACTTTTTTACCAAGATAGTATAAAATTCTTCCACAATGAGTATAAGTCAGCCCCTACCTTTTACTACCATTCAGTAGTATTACTACTTCCCTCTGAATCAAGGAGGCAAGTTTGCACTTTCATTTGGTAGTCACTGCACAAATACTTAGAGATGGTTATTTTGTCTATTCTAAGTGCTCTCTTCTGTTGTACCAACATTTCAAGTTTCCTTAGTTATTGCATATAAACTATGACTTTGAGATTCTAAGCCATTTATTTTATTAATTTTTATTCAAATAACATTGCATTATAAGATTATATAAGTTAAAAAATTAACATCTGTACATACTCATTAAGTTCAACACTAAAACTCGGTTCTATCTTTCACCAAACAATTGACTCATTTTACTTGGTTTACCCATCCCTTTTCCCTATTCCATTTTGGTAATCACTAAAGTTTATTTTTATTTTATTTAGTTTATTTGCTTGTTTGGTTTCTCTATATACCACATGCAAGTGAAGTCATATGGTGTTTTTATTTCTCTGATTTATTTCACAAAGCGTAACGCCTTCTAGTTCCTTTCATGTCTTTGCAAATGGCAGGATTTTTTTTAAGCTAGTATTCTATTGTGCATATATACTACATCTTCTTTATTCAAACATCTGTTGATAGGTACTTATCTATTGTTTTTGGCTATGGTGACTAACACTGCAATTAACAAGGGAGTACATATAACACTTTGAATTAGTGTTTTTGTGTTTTTTGAATAAATAAACAGAACTGGGTCATACGGAATTTCTACTTTTATTTTTTTTCTTTCTCCTCTCAGGTGTAGTACCCATAAAATTCCCACCACCAATTCATCTGTGAACCATCACCAGAGTCCCTTGTGCTCTTCCTTCCCTTGTTTTGCTCCTTCTCCCTTCCCTGCCCTGCAGAATATCTCTGATTTATAGTTGCCTGTTACTTTGTTTTTTAATTTATTATTACTATTATTATTATTATTATTATTTTTCCTGATCCCTTATTTGGTTCTCCTACATTCCTCTTAAAAGTGAAACCATTTGATGTTTTTTTTTTCCTTCTGGCTTATTTCACTGAGCATAATCCCTTACAGCTCCATCCATGTTGCTGCGAATGGCATGATTTATCTTTTTTGATTACTGAATAGTATTCCATTGTGTATAAATACATCTTCTTGATCCAGTTATCTGTTTTTGGGCATTTGGGTTGTTTTCCATAGCTTATCTATTGTAAACAGTGCTGCAATAAACATATAAATGCAGATATCCTTTTGAATGAATTTGGGTAGATTCTTAGGCGTGGGATTGCTGGGTTATATGGTAGCTCCATTTTTAGTAGTTTGAGGAACCTCCACACAGTTTTCCATAGTGGTTAGACCATTTTACATTCCCACCAGCAGTGTAGGAGGAAGGGGTGAAGGGAGTCAGTGTGATGGTGGTGAATGGTACTAGATCTTTGGTGGTAGGTGCAGAGTGGTGAAGTTATACCACTGAAATTTATGTAGTTTTGTAAACCAATAGTAAATCAATAAAAACATAATAATAAAAAGGGGACTTGGACAAACAGAAATGTTCACTTAAGGACACAAGGAAAGACTGTCTGCAAACCCAGTGAGGTGCCTCAGAAAAACTCAAACCTGCTGTTACCTTGATCTTTTACTCTTAGCCTCCAGAACTGTGAAAAAACAGATTTTACTGTTTACACCATCCAGATCATGGCATTTTGCTCTGGCAGCCCTAGAAAACTAATAGAAACATACCACTGGCAATAACTTCATATGGTTGGTGAACAGGTAGGTCAGAATGAAAGAGGAGGCGAGGAGAGGAGGTGGGATTGGAATGAAAGACGAGAGCCAGGTCATGTGATGATAAGGAAGCTGGGTTTTGCTCCTAGTAAATGCGAACAGGTTTTTAAGCAGGAGATTGCCATGAGTGTTTTATACGTAAAGAAAGACAATCTTACTGCAACATGAAAATTGGACTTGGAGAGCTTGAGGAAAAGCAGGAGATAGGTTAACAGGCATGTGCCATAGTCCACACGACATGAGAAGGTCGTTTGTACCTGCTGCTGGTAGTGGACTAGGTAAGAACTGGTTGGTTTGGGGTATGTTCCGAGTGTAGAGCCAACAGATGTCACTGACAGATAGGAGTATTGTGTAAAGGAAAAGTAAGCAAATATGAATCTGATGTTTTGTACCTAAGTAAAATGACTAACCATAGCTCTATTTTCTGGGGTGGGAAAACTTGAAGGAACAATTATCATAAACATTAGATGCAAGCTATTATGTTTTATTATGTTATGTGCACCAGGAAATAGGTTTCCATTTTTGAAAATTTATGAGTTTAATATTCTGAGAAAATATAAAGATGCAAGAATACATGAAAAAATTCTCCTTTGTAATCTTACTCTTGAGTCGAGCACTATTAATTGTTAGTGGTAGATCTTTATACTCTGTCTCTCTCACACACACTTCTTAGAAACTAATTTCCATCATAATAAAGTGTTGGAATTCTCAAAGATCATAGAATTCAATGAAACATGCCTTTATATTCTCTTTTTCTTCTTAAAATTTAAGGAGCTTGTTAGAATAGTATGTAGAAAGTCAGATAGTGGGTGGTAAAACCACCACTTTGAGGAAAAAAGAGTGGCATTCTCAAATAGCAATAATTGCTGTTATTCTGGGCTCCAAATTCTGGATCTTTGTTTGCAACTGGATTTGGTTTTTATTAAGGTGAATTTTGTTTAATGGACCCAAATGTTATTTGTCCATAATTTTACAAGTGGATCACTTGAGGCCTGGTGAAAAGTTATAAATACCAACCAATGGAGTAATTTTTTATTTAATTGATTATTATAATTTTCAAGACCTTGGGTTTTTTTACATAATGTTCTTTTTTCATACATTTTTATAGGATTAAACCAAATGTGAATAAGGCAATTCAAGAAACCAAACTTACTTGCTGAATTTACCAATTCTCCAGATGGGAAAAACATTAATGAATAAATGTCATATAAAGCATGGAAAAGAAAGAACAAAATAAAGTTAAATTATTTATCTAATATAGTTTAAAAGATTAAATTTTTTAATCCATCAAGTCTCCAAAAAATGAGGTAATATAAAAAATTAGTATGTGGTTACTATGCTATAATGTATCATAGAAAACCACTGTAATTGGTTGTGTGTTATTCTGGAAGAGATTCTCAATCATAAACCAAATGATTCTCTGTAGCCCACCCTGTCCTATTTTTTCTGGTCTTTCTTCTCAACTCTCATATAACAAGAAATAGGTTCTATAACAAATGAGCTACATAATAGACTCAAAGATAATGAACAAATTTAAAGGAACTAATACAGTTCTGGGGGAGGGAAACATAGATAATGTAACCAATATGGGGTCTTTGGAGAAAGAAACAATGTGTCTCTGAAGTCACTATGATATGTATTTAATGTTTACAATTAATTTCATCTTTTATCAACTCTAATGAATGCTTTTACTTTACTGTCTAGAAAAGCACATAGTCCCAGAGACATTAAGTGACCTGCCCAAATTTTTCCAGTGAGTAAACTGCAGAACTAGGAGAATGCAGACCCTGTTGGATCTCAAGAATGGAGTTCTCCCTTTCATGATACAGCTACCGCTGCTTTGCATTTGAACAATGAGCTGGGGTTTACTAGAGTATTCATCAGTGAGGGGTTTCATAATATGTCATTTAACATTAGCTTTGGTATTAAAAATAATAAGAAATATATTTCTATTCCCATAATTACATATTGCTACTCATTAGTATCTCCAGCATCCAGGGTTGTAGTTTACATAGAGTGGATGTGAACTAGGCACCATTTGATGGTGTGGTGATGCTAGATCTTTTGATATGCCAAAGAGAAAGAGATTATCTAGTATGGGAACAGTCTATTAAGCTTATTAATACCATCTTAAGTTTATTAAGTCTGTCATATACACATTATATATCTTAATATAATATACACAATAAAAATAAAGTAGAAAAGGAAACATGAAACACTTTTATTTAGAAATGTATAGGTGGAAATAATAGATTCCTAATTGAATGGATAAAAGGTGTAATCAGTTTTTGAGGGTCAATTAATTTCCTTTATTGGAAATTTTCAGTGTTGAAAGAAGTTAAGTATTTTTTTGTTTTAAATTATTTCTCAGTAGTAGTGCAAATCAATGCTTTTTACTGACTTGCTAATGATTTATTTTGTATGTGATAGTTTATATTGTTGTGTGTGTGTATATATAGATATATACACAAATATATGTATTTCTCTGTCTAAATGTTAAAAATGGCATATTTTATAACAAGATACTGAAATTTCCTTCATCTCTTTATATTTAGCTTATAGAATTTATTCATGACACAACCAAAGGTATTTAGCAGGTTAGTTGAAATAAACGGTCAAATTCCTAGATTTGCAGTATAATTTTAAGCAATTTAATAGTATTTGTATATATATAATATGTCTATTACTTATGAATCTTGAGCATTTATAGTACTTGTAAATAATTTCTATGTCCACTATATAAATATAACCCTACAGATTCTATTTCTGATGAATATTGATACAAAAACTCTCAACAAAGTACGAGCAAATTGAATTCAATAATATTATAAGAATTATAAACTATGACCAAATGAGATTTATTCTAGGGATGCAAGGATGACTTTCATACACAACCCATTATGTAATACATAACATCAACAAATGCAAGGATAAAAACCACACACAATATCATTATCTGCATAGAGATATTTGATAAGATTCAGCAACCATTTTTGATAAAAAAAATCTAAGCAAGATAGAAATAGAAGGAACCTACTAAAGGCCATATATCAAAAACCTACAGTCAATATTATACTTAATGGTGATAAACTGAAAACTTTCCCTTTAAGATCAAGAACAAGGTGAGGATGCCCACTACCACTGCCTCTGTTTAATCTAGTATTAAAGGTTTTTGCTAATGCAACCAGACAACACAAGTGAAAATAATCCTAATTAGAAAAGAAGGGAAACTATCATTGTTTGAAGGTAATATGATATTATAGAAAACCTTAAAGACTCCACCAAATGCTACAAGAAACAATAAGTGAAAACAGCAGCATAAAATTTTGTTGCATTTTTATTTACATATAATGAACAAGAAAAAAAATGAAGAGAACAACTCCATTTACAATTTATCAAAAATGTATTAAATACTTAGGAATTAATTAAGAAGGTGAAAGATTTATAGAATGAAAATTATAAAGAGATGGAAAAGTATTCCAGGTTCCTGGATGGGGAGAATTGATAGAGCTAAAATGGTTATTTTACCAAAAACAATATATAACTCTGATACAATCATTAAAATTACATTAATATTCTTTAAGGAAATAAAACAGAAATCACTAAAATTTGTATGGAACCATAAAAGAACCTTAAATAGCTAAAGCAATTCTGAGAAAAAACAAGAAAAATAGAGACATCATATTACCTGATTTTAAAGTATATTATAAATCAACAGTAATTTAAACAACATGTATTGGAGTAAAAATAGATGCATCAATGGAACATAATCAAAAGCCCAAAATAAATCTACTTATATGTCAATACTCAACATATGACATAGGAATTATAACCATACAAGGGAGAAAAGAGAATCTCTAACAAATAATGCAGAAAAACTGGATGAACACATGTAAAAGAATGAAGCAGGATCACTCTCTAACTCCATAAACAAAATAGATAGAAGAAAGCATTGGCAATATGTCTCATGATAATGATGATTGAGATGTCTTTGAGTACAGGACCCCTACGGCAAGGGAAATAAAAACAAAAATAAACAATTGGAACTACTTCAAATTAAAAAACACAGTAAAAGAAAATATTAGTAGTTTAAAGAGACATCCTACTGAATGGGAAAAGACATTCACATATCACACAACCAATAATGAGTTTATATCCAAGGTACACAAAGAATTCATCCAATTTAACAACAAAAAAAATCAAGCAACCAAATATGAAAATGGGCAGTGGGTATTGATTAGACAGTTCATCCAAGAGAATATAAAGAAGTTGAACAGATAAATGAAAATCTTTTTAAAATTTTTAAATATTAATAATTTTAATAAGGGAAATGCAAATCAAGGTCGCAGTGAGCTATCATCTAACACCTGTTAGCATGGCATACATCATGATGGCAAATGCAGCTCTTATAACCTACTAGAAGAGATTCCACATACACCCATGATAGTTATAGGAAAAATTATTCTATGTGGCAGGATACAGTTCTCAATGCTTACCTGCAAGATTATAGAAATAGAAAAGGAGTTTGGGACAGGAAAGGATACAGTGAACTGGTGTTGCCTGGTATTATGCAAGAAACTAAAAATGCAAGAAGACAGGATTCTCATTCTTGAGAAGCTCAGAATCTCCTGGATTATGAAAGGCTCCATATGTCAGGTGAGAGGCACTGTTTTGGGCAGAAAAAGTGACCATAGAAAGGAGTGAGCATTTCAGGTGGGGTGGCCTTTGTTTATGTGGGAGATTGGCTTGGCTGGAGTGACGGGAATGTGGGAGAGAGGTGGGAGGTAAAGAAAGAGAAATTCCACAATAAAAAACACTTGGGATTGCTTTCTGAGAATGGCATCAGTGTATTACCTGGCATAAGAATATTTTTCCTGTTAAATTTCTAAGTTTTCCATTATTAACTCTACAATTCTTACAGTTTTACACTGAGAACAAACACTTTGGGCTTCAGTCTTTTTTTAGCAATTGTTACTGTATCAATCTCTTTCCAACCAGTGGAAGGATGGCATGAGTATGGAAGGGCCACACTGTTGTGTGGCGTAATCACGGTGGGTAGACTTTTCAGTCATTTGTAAAGATATTTTGTACCACCAAAATATATTTGACAATGTTTCCTAATTTTATAAAAGGAAACAGGTTTAAAGCAATTGCCTAAGATCATGGCAAGTGTGTAGAAGGCTGAGATGGAAACTCCAAACTCCTGACACTTGGTGGTGATTTTTTCCTCTAGATCAGCATCCCCAGATTGGTTTCCTAGGGAAATTCATTTCAGGAGGTGTTAATAGGGGCTCCTTGAACAAAGCTTTCGGGGGGGAGGAAAATAATCTTGGCAATACTGCACATTAAATCCTTCTCTTGAAGGATTTCATTGTAGCACATTAAAAACTTAGGGTTCCAGGGCCTCCCTGGTGGCGCGGCGGTTGAGCGCTGCGCTGTGGAGCTGTCGGCAGCGAGTTCGATACCCAGCCGGGAGAGTCCCACATGGTGTGGCAGACCTCTCCTGCCTCGCCCGCTGCTCCCCTCAGCAGTGTACTTCTGATCTGCCTGTTCTGCTCCCCACTCTCTCTGGTGAGCCCTCTCACCGCCCCACGTCTCTGGCCTGTACCCCAGATTGTATGTATAAATAAATAAATCTTAAAAAAAAAAAGTCAGTGATAGCAACTGAAATGGTCTTTGTTTAAAAAAAAAAAAAACTTAGGGTTCCAACAATACAAAAGGAAACATAATAATGTTAAATTGTGAAAATGACGTATTTGCAGAGACTTTCCTTTGGATACCTTTCTAAAGGGACTTATTCTCCCTTAACACCAATTTAGGATGACCTCGCGACCTTTCATCCTAATGGACTGTGCTGTGTGCACTTGAGGTGAGGAGTACCAGGACTCTTACCAAGAAGAAAATTCAAGAGGATTCACAGCAGGGCTTTATCCTTGCAAGTGAATGAATGAATAGGACTCTAAATTTTATTGGGAGATGATGAGGCATATATGCTATGCTGAAATATGATCTAAGTGTATCTTATTTCTTATTTATTCAAAACAGCATGGTTAGTAGTTAAGAGCTTGCATTTGGTGTCCAGTAGTCTTGTTTTGTCTAGTTAAGCCATTTTATAGTTCTGTGATCTTAGGGAAATTATTTAAGTTTTTTGAGCCTCCATTTATCTATCTATAGAATGGGGATATTTGCTAGCCTCAGAATTTTTGAAAGAATGAAATGTTGACATGAAACATTTTGCATGTCACATGTAATGTACAACATATATGTTTAAGCTTAGTGTAATTTTTAGCATATAGTATGTGTTTGTGTTAAGTGAATAACAGGTATAAGTTCTAGGTGATAGTTCCCACTTACTGAGTATATATGACAGGCGTGTGCTAACTCTTTACATATATAAACATATATGTAATACACATGTGTATAAACATGTACTTTATATCTTGTATATTAGTGACAATAGAGGTCATTTAGTGAAATTTCTGGTGTGCCAGCACTCTGCTAAGATTTTCATGAATTATCTAATTTAATCTCAACAATAGCCAGAGGGACCAATCCTATTAGTATTTCCATTTTATGGAGGAGAGAACTGGAGCACAGAAAGGTTAGTCATTTGCCTACAATTACACAAAAACAAATACAGTGACAGAACAGGCTATGAACCCAGCCAGTGTTAGCTTCTATCTCTTTAATGAAGTTAAAAAATTTGCTGAATTTTGAATTTTAAATTTATATTTTTGTGTTAGACATATAAACAAAATATAATACACTTGATGTTTAGGAATTAATTTAAAATTTATTTTAAAAATTCTAGAATTGATCTAACCATTAAAAAATCCATCAGGCAGCCACTGAAACAAAATTTCCATATGACATGTTCCCTTCTGGCCTTTATGCAAAAAAATATCTATACCTGAATGGGGAGGTCATATACTTCTGAAATACTACCAGCCATGTAATCCAATGGTACTACAAGAAAAATTTTATTACAAAGTATTGTTCTATAATCGCAATCAATGCTATGTTCTTATCAGAATGATTAAATTATAATGGTTTAAGTATTTCATGTTAGTTTTTTTAATTATCATTTTTAGCACCTGCTAAACATTTTGTTAAGATAACTTAACCTAATTGACTCAATCATTCCGCTACTTTTCAGACATGTTGAGCTTTCTCAGCCCTCTAATTATTCTGTCTGTACACATAATTTAGGGTTGCTTTAAATGTAAACAGCAAAACAAAAACAAAACAACCATGAATCATTCATATTCTTTTTCAATTTTGAAGTCAGCATCTTTTCTAAACAAACTTCATTTCCCATTCCAGTTGCAGAATAACACTATCCTTTGGAAAGACAAAGGATAGTATTTAGTATTTTTTGGTGTCTTGAAAGTTTAGGTGGGGATTACACACAGGCGATACTTTCTCAGGGGACAGTGTGCAGGCTTCTCACACAAGCATTCCTCTTGGACATCATCAGCACTCATCCTTTACTTTCAGAAATGGGTGAGGGAGAGACCAAGCCATGCCTAACTCCTACAGAAAAGAAACAGAGTTCCTCTTATTAGTCACCTCCTTGAAATAAGTCATACAGTGTCATGTGCTTTACTGAACAGATGTTCCAAGGCTGGTTCCATGTTTTCTGTTGCCTTCCTCTTCTGGTTATCCTTCCAGTTAGAGTGTTATCACTAAAAAATATATATCCCTCTTCTATTTCACTTGAAAGATACCTACTATACCTCTACAAATTCTGGCTTGCAAAGCCATTTTTTCCCTAATTGAATCCACCTGCACTAAAATTACAAGTTTTACTCTCCTTACTGCCTTCATTATTATCAGTTTTGACAGAATATGAGATATTCATACTCATTTTACTCACTGGACTTTTTTTTTTTTCCTGAGGTTATGGAATACATAGAGAAACAGCTTGGCTACAGTATATTTCACCATCTAATTTTTAGCTACTGAACAATGCCACATTATCTATTTTTGGATAGTATTCATGTTAGAAATAAAAGTTTATTGAGTTTAAAAAAATTTTTTTTCCAGAGTGAAGCCTACACTAAATTCGGCATTACAATTTATCCTAATAGCACAGAGCCTGCTTAGAAAATGTTTCATTTTTCCAGAGCGTACCAAAAGGTTAAGCTATGTGTATCTTTCTTGGAGGGCCAAGTACAACTTTTACATTTGCAATGCTAGGGGAAATGATCACTACACAAACTTCATATTTTAAAATGGAAAAGAAAAAAGCAATCATTCTCAAAAGACTCCTTTAAGAGAGACAAACTTATGGAAATTGAATATTTTCTGAAATGTTTGGCCTCATATATTTACATTAGGAACCACTGTTTTCCTTGAGCCCTCAAACTTTAAGACCTATATGATTCTAAAGGTATAAGGTAACAGCTAAAGGACGGAATTTTACAGGATGTGCTGTGGACAGGGTGCAAGCAGAGGAAAACATGTTTTCACACTTTAAGTCATTAGGGGGAAAAAGGTATTTGAGCATAAATTGGCATTAAAAGGCAGGAAAGTCTTGATTGGTTGGAACAAAAATACCTGCTCTGCTGAACCACTGTGTTTGAGTTCTTCAAAATCATGCACAACTGTGTTTTCAAGTTTCACTCTTTTAAAACAAACTTGGACGAAATGTTAAGAAGGAAGGGACCTTGGGATCTCAGATTGAGGCTGGATCTTTAAGGGCATTTTCACCCTCCTCTGTGGTGCCCAATTCTGTAATATCCATTCTAGCAGAGGAAGCACAACTAGAGCTCAGCCTCAAATCTGCAGCTACCAGGCATTTTCGCTTAAACATATTCTGTGCCCTGCCACCACTTGAAACTCACTTGATGTTTTCCTCAACTTTTTTGCTGTCTGTAAACTATTTACTTTTCTACTTACCCCATATTAATCTCATCCTTTGTCACCTCCACTTAGGAAACTAAATAAATGTCAAAAGCTTGAAGGATTATTTCCTTTACCCTTTTCCTTTTCTTCAATCTTTGTAGATATGTCATTTGTATGATAAGAAAATCTTGCCTATACTAGGAAGCAGAATAAGGCCAGTGATTTTTGTTGTATTAGTTACTCTTTCATGTGAAAATTAGGAAGTTAAAATAAAGATAGAACTGTAGAAATTCTAGTATATATTTAACTGTATGCCTCTCTCTGAACAATTACGCAAACTTGTTCAAACTTTTCCTAAGCTATGGTGTGAGCTTTTACTCTCATTTGATAAAGTTATCATAAATGACTACAAATGAATCCATTTTCTATGATTTTGCATTTTATAATACCGAATCAGACCATACTTTTTAAATTATGTGTTTGTCATGCTTGGCGTTTCACTCCATGTTTGGTCATTTCTAAGCTTCTGTAATTCTTTTGAGGGCTCCAAAAGGTCGTCATGTGCCCTGACCTCCTGCTAGGTGACCTGCTTTTTCCTCTCTCCAGATGTGCTCCAGTTCAAACTTTTATATCTGTGGTCTGCTCACATGTCATATAAGGAAAGTGTCAAATATCATTGTCCAGCAGTGAAGTTAGGATCCTTTCGAATTGGAGGGAAATGTTAACAAAGTGCGACTGTGTCCTGCCAGTGTTTCTCCTGGCAAGCTAGCTCTGAGCAGGCTGTTTTCCCTTTAGCCATCTGTGCTTACATAAACAATCTGCCGCAGTTTCTTCTTCTAATTCAAATTCTAGCAGCTGGATTCCGGTCTTCGTTCCTTTTGATGTTGGGACACCAGTAGCAGCGTACTCCTGAATCTTTGTGTGGCTTTCTACTTTTAGGGATTGTATCACCAAAGATGTCAAGTTAGCTCCCATGAATTTCCCACATGGGGATTCTGCAATGCATGTGCTAAAGTAGGCCGATGGGGCCTGGATGGGAAAATAAAACAGTGTTTTATGCCCCCTGCCCAACTTCAAATATTCATGTTTCTTCTCTATTTAAAAACAAGTAAATCTGTTTGTCTATTTAACATTTTTCATCTGTTGAAAAGTGTCCCTGTTTCTATCCTACCTCCACTACCCACCAATGTTACCTGTTTTCAACATCATACATTTCAGCAACTTGGGTTCAGTTCCAAGAAAGTGATTTAAAAAATAAACATCTTATTTTATTAGGTATTTGTAGGCCTAACCCTTCCTATTAAAAATCTTCAGATGTGTATATATATATGCATATGGTTCATTTCTCCAACATATGTATTTAGATATGAATTTGCTTCATGAAAAAATGGGAGCAAAGTCACATTTACTCACTTTTTGTTACTTAAACATGTCCTGGCTTCTAGTCTCCATGCTTTCTTTACTTACAGAGGTTTAAACTTAGTTCTACTTTTCCTACAGCCTTCTGTTCTTCTAGAGACCTTGGCAAAAGTTGCAGTGGGTTAAGCCTGGTGAGAAAACCTGGACAAGGAACCTCTGAGCTCTTCACTTTCCTTACGTGCACTGCTCGTGGCAGCTACAGCGTCGTCACACAGAGGAAGCTGGCTTTGCCGTAAAGGAAGCCACATAGGATTTAATTTTGAACAGAAATTTGGGTTGATCTTCTGACCAGAATCTCTAACATATTGTTCACTTCCCTCAGTCTCAGAATCTAAAAAAATTGGCCAAGGAATTTTCTCTTTTATATTTTAAATCTCTTTCTGTTTTTACTCAGATTCCTGGGAGAGGAGGATCCCCCGCCATGGGCACTGCAGCCCCCTCCTGTCCCATGAGGCGTGGGTGCTGGCAGGTCACAGCATATTTCCTACAGCATGTCCATCATCTGGAGTAATTTCAAAATTTTCTCTTCCCTAACTAGCCCACAGACTAGTTTCTTAAAGGACCCGGGGGTCCTTTCTCCATAACTGGTTCGTGGTTTTCAAGATCTCTTCGCCCTTTGCCTTTGTCTTTATGGGCTTTCCATGCCTTCAGTTCCCTATTGGTGAATACACAATATCCCTCTTCCCCGCAAGTAAAGCTGGAACTAAATCCTTGTATCTCTGATTTCTGGTATGAATGCTCAGTGATGATTTCAGCCTCACTGTGGGCTTAGACCTCCTGCACATCCTCATACCTTTTTGCTTGTTGCCTAATCAGGCACAAGGCAGATTGATAGGATTTTTTATTTGTAGATATAAACACGCTTATCCTTCCAGTGTGTTTTGGAAGGAGCTTCATCAGAGATATTTACATCAGGGTTCCCAAAAGTTGAAAAGGCAACTTAGTGAGCTTTCAGTTGCTTTGTTAATGTCTTATCTATTACAACCTAGATGGCTAGAAATTCTAACCATCAAATCATCAATTTGACACTTCTTTTCAAGTCCTGGATGTGAACCATCACTGTCTTCCCCTGCTCTTTATTTTATTGGCATCAATAGTTGAATGAAAATAAGAGCAGTGTCAAAGTTTAGTCAGATTAACCTCAAAGCAAAAAAAGTGATTGAAATGGTTGCCATACTGATTTTGAAGAGACCATCCCCATTCCCTGAATCTAAAGGTGCCCTGGCCAGAACTCTTTCGACCTGTCTATTGTTAGGGGCTGTATATACACAGACACTTTTCAACCAGCCTTCTGATGATTATCCCCCCAAACTGACATGATCTCTGGTATTCAACACATCCAGAGTCTGATTTGATGAGTTGAGCTATTCATTCAGTCACTAAAGCACTAACATGTGGGAATGCCATTCTTAGAAAATAAACTCACTGGTTGATAATTCACTGTTTGCATCCAAGGAGACACAGCTACCCTATGCTTGCTCCAACACATCAGCCACCAACTTGGCCAGCATGTTTAGACATGGGGTCATGGGCACGTTTTCCTGCCACAGGACCCGGGCATGCTAGTCACTGTGATCCTTATTTAGGAAGAGGTTTCCTGTTTGGAACTTCAGGGTTTGAGATGGGGAATTTAAAAACCAGTTTCAATGTTCCTCTACTTTTGGTGTTTATCTGGTAATGACAATAAAATTCAATCTATGGGGCAAGCACTCAAGCTTGTTCTCATCTTAGTTTTTCCTAAACTTTTTGAGTATTCTCTATATTCTGTTAGGAGATTTTAAAAATTCTGTATATGCTTTCAAATTCAGTTGTATCATATCCATTAGTATTTCCCACATGCATCTCTTTCAAAGTCCACATTTATTTTTGCACAACAATTCTCCAGTAGGGTCACAGCTGTAACTGGTTTTTTTGAACATTCTGAATTCAGTGGGGAATCAATATGAAACCGTCTGTTTTTCTCTATACGGTGACTGAAACCATGCCTGGATAAATTTCTCTTTCTTGTGTCTTGGGCATATTGGACAGATTAAACATTGGTATCTTTCACTTTTGGACTGATCCAGAATCTCTAACATATCGTTTGCTTTTGATGACCTAAAATGAGTTGATTTTAAAACTCTAGGCTCCTCTCTGATTGAAACTTTAGCTTCTCCTCTCTCCCAGAGATCTGGCACTGGCAGTGAGTGGGCAGGGTCTGCTCTTTCATTTTGCTTTCACTTGTGGGAAGGGATACCTCAGGGCTAATTATTATCCTTCTTGTTGAGGAGGCAGACATTAGGCCTGCTTTCAAGTGTTTCCATTCTCTTTCACACATGGAAGAGTTACACTTTTATACTTTTTTATATATGAGTTACCTCATATACTTTCATAATGACTGGTTAGGGCAAAAGAAAATATGGGGGAATTTCAGCATGGACAGTTTTCCACAAGGATTCAATCTGTGCCTGAATCACACTAATCCTTTGATTGGACTCAAGGAAAGGCTTGGATTACTTTAGGGTTCTTGATGTAACAGCTATTTACAAATATATCCCACATTTGAAAATCCCACATTCTCAAAGCTTCCACCTAGAAATGAATTATCTCACTTTCAGTTAGTTTTTATTGGCCAAAGGAAGCAGCCATAATGAGCATCATAGTTTATCTTTCTGTTCACCAAATATTTGGTCACCTCTTACTCAGAATTTCCATCAAGACATTGCATCCAGCACCTCTGAGTGATGCTCCTTAGTCTACTTACCAGGCCTGAATATGACTCCTCTGAGTCTGAAGATCTACGAATGTCCTAGAGAAGTTTGTCCCCCACATATCCATCATACAATGGTGGAAGAGGGATAGGGTGAGCCAAATAAGCATTCCCACTGAGAAAAAGGGAAGCATGGGGAAAACAAAGCAGCTAGAAGTCCAGGGCAATTCTAAAATCTAGTTAGGCCTATCCTGACAGTAGCGATAAATAGTCTTTGATTAGACTGATTCTGCTCACATGCAGAGCTTCTTTCTCACTCTTCCCCCCCCCCCAGACCTTGAATCTGTGGTTCTAGAAGATTCTTCCTTTTCTTTTCCTTTACCCTTTAACCTCATCTAAAACAGATACTGAAAAATTTTTCTGCCATTGAGTGCTGAGTTCTATCAATCTGCTTCTTAACTGTGGAAAATTAGACACCTATGATTGCTTTAAGTCTTGAACAGCCCCTGACAGATATGTAGTTTCTTTGGTAGTACAACTTTGCTGAAAACATACAAGTACCATATCTACTAGAGTCATTCAGTTCTAAGTGCCAATAACCTCACACAGTTCATTTTTAGACATACAAACTCATCTCGCTGAATTTCTCGTCTCCGCCTAGAGTTAATTAGGAGTCGACTAGGCATTGTTCTTTTTTTCTGTAAACCCTTTTGCTAATTGTGAAAAATAATTATTCATTAAACCTTTAATTGCAACTTACTCTTCTTGTCTCAATATATTCAAAAGTTTAAGCAATGAGTTTGAAAACCATATACTTGATGAGTTTTAATTCACCTTTATAATTCTAAGGCATCTCTCAGCTTTTCTTTTACAAGTTGAGAAAGGAGAATTAATAGCCACTTCTAGGTCTTTTACTTGGAATTTTAGCTATACTATTTTATTTGCTTTTCATTTTTCCTAAAATGGAATTCTTTCTGAACTCATCTTTTTCTCACAATGCCTTATCAAATGAAGCCAACAATGAGCACACACCAGTGACATCAGCTTCTTATCTTCACCAAAGCTACTAATACACTATATAGGATCTTCCTTTCAAGTATTTTCAGGCAATAGCTTCACCCAAACTACCACTGGTATGTAATATTGATTAACATCCTACCACTTCCAGTAACAATTTTCTTGGTGCCTACCAGCTGATTACTAAGCAAGGTTATATATTAACATAGTATATTAATTTCTATATCAGTAATAATATTCCATGTAGTACTTGCTAGAATATGCTGTAATAATTATACCGTGGAAAGGCAATATAAACAACATGACAATGGACTGACCCAACAAAATTTATTTCTTATTCTAGCTACATGTCCAACAGAGGGAAATAGAAGAGCTTTGCTCCTTGATGTTACTAAGGACTCACGTCACCAGAGGTCCCCACAGGATGGAGGCTCCATGTATCTAGTTTTCACTGACTATAGCTAGTCACTTGGTATAGCTAACTTCAAGATGGAGAGGGAAGTATAATACTACCAGATGCCTGGAAAGGAACTGGAATGTTTGTGAACAGTCTTAATGAATATTATAATTATTGTAGCTAAATAGTAATTGTTTCTAGCTTTTAATATTTTAATTTGCCCATCTGTGGTGCAGATATGGAATGCACAAGAATTCTTAGCAATCATGATACTTTCCCCAAGTCTGTTTCTTTTCATATTTTTCCCAATCTACTTAATAACAATTCCATTTGATATTTTTTTAATCAAAAATCTTGTTATCTTTCACATTTCCCTTTTCTTATATCCAACACCTATTTTGGTAGTATCCTATGTTGTCTTTACTTTCAAAATATATCAATGATGTACCATTTCTCTCAATTTTCACCTCTGACATTTAGTTCTAAGCTACCATTGCTCTTCATCTCCTAGTTGGTTGTCCTATTTTTATACATTAAACCATGTACTAATTTTAACACATTTGTCATCATAATTTTTTAATGCATAAAACATCACATAATTACTTTGCTCAGAACTCTCCAAAGTCTGCCCCTTTCACTGTATGATACAGTCCCTCACATTCTTTTATCTTTCTTACATCTTTTTCTCTCTGCACTTTCCCACTCTGCTCCAGCCACACTATTTTCCTTGTGGCTCCTCAAATATGCAACCACTTGGTGTTTATTTTTTCTCCCATAGATACAATGATTCACTCTTTTGCCACTTTTCAGGTGTTAGCTCCAACAACCCTTTGTCAATGATGTCTTTGATGACCATATATTAAAATTGCCACACTTCCAATAACGTCTCCACCCATCTCTGCTTTTTTTTACTTCACAATAATTTTCACTATCCAATACGCTAATTTTTTATTAATTTATTTTATTGTCTCTATCCATTAGAATGTCAGACCCAGAAGAACAAAGTGTTTGTTTTTCTCCCCTCCCTCCTTCCTTTCTCCTTTTTTCTCTCGCCTTTCTTTCTCACTTTCTCTTTTCCTCCCTCCCTTCCTTTCTTCCTTCCTTACCCTCTTATCATCAGATTTCATCATTATGATAATCATCATTGTTATTGCTTGTTAATATTTTCACACTTCTGTACTGTATAGCTTTTTAGTACCTAAACCAAAACAGTGCCTGGCACATAATAGGCACTCAGGAAAGTTTGGTAACTAAATGAATAGAACAAAGTAGGATCATGAAAAGGCAGATGTGTAGGACTAAGTAGAGTGTCCACATGGAAATTTTGCATAAGGTGACAGTGACATTTTTGTAAGTGAAGAAAATATGGTTTTGCCATAGTATAATGCCATCTGAAAATTTTGAAGTTGAATGCCATAGAAAGTTGAAGCTCACTACAAATGATTAATGACATGTACAAAATTAAAATTTTCTAAAAATAGGAAAAACTAAAAATTAGAACAATGCATCAGTATTAATTAGCATGAAGTAAAATGCACAAATTATACAAAACAGAATGGATAAATTTGATTTATCACTTAAATGTATGCAGTTCATAAAAATTTTTAGAAATTATTGTAGTAGCTCTTGTGTAGCAAAGGAAATCATCAACAAAATGACCAGGCAACCTATGAAGCAGGAAATCTTCTGAAATCATGTGTCTAAAAAAGTTTTAACATCCCAAATATATAAAGGAATGCAAATCAATAACTAAAACCCAACAAGCCAATTAAAAGGTGCACACTTCGAGGAACTGAATAGACAATATTCCAAAGAAGACAAACAAATGACCAATAGATTCATGAAAAGCTTTTCAACATCACTAATCATTAGGGGAATGTAAATCAAAACCACAATGAGCTATCATGCCCTTACCTGTAGAATGACTATCAAAAGGATGAGAGAAGACAAATGTCTATGAGGATGTGCAGAAAGGGAACTCTTGTACTCTGTTGGTGGGAATGTAAAATTTGTGCAGCCCTATGGAAAACAGATGGATATTCCTCAAAAATCAAAAATAGTGAACTGTGCAGGAACAAACATACGGATGCATGTATCCTTTCGGATTAGTGTTTTTGTGTCCTTTGGGTAGATTCCCAAAAGTGGGATTGCTGGGTCATATGGGAGCTCCATGTTTAGCAGTTTGAGGAATCTCCATACAGCTTTCCATAGTGGTTGTACCAGTTCACATTCCCACCAGCAGTGTAGAAGAGTTCCTTTTTCTCCACATCCTTTCCAGCATTTGTTGTTGCCTGTATTTTTAATGTGTGCCATCCTCTCAGGTGTGAGGTGGTATCTCATAGTGGTTTTGATTTGCATTTCCTTGATTATAAGTGATGTTGAGCATTTTTTC